>OY755241.1:89804453-89991180 GCA_963576725.1 Azorinus chamasolen
AAGAATTTGTTAAAATGTCATATCTAGAGTATGTAATACGGAATAAGATTTACAAAAGTACAAGTGTTACTTAAAATGTATCACATATTTGCTATCACAAGATGCTATTCTACTAGTTAAGACTGAGAGGTTATTTGTTTCAAATAAAAATCAATTTTTCATACAAAGAGGAGAAATACACGAGAGTTTCAAAAACAACTTCCAGGGTAGACAGAGTTAAGATGGCTCGTGCTAGAGCATTCCCAGCCTGGTCTGCAGTGTAAGTCTTAGAGAAGTTGATGATATTCAGCCTCCTGCACCAGAAATATTCATACATATACACACACATATACATCTATACGCATTAGTGATCCGTATTTCGCACAGAAAAGGTTTAAAAATTATCAGCGTGCACAACGCGTCCACGATGTTATAAAACGTTTCGCCTGAAGCTCAGTTCATTTACAAACATCTGATTGGTCATAACTTGGGCAAGGTCAAAATCTGACCAATGATGTACTGCAAATGAATTCCAACTCAGAAGTATTGTAACACCGGGACATGGAAACCATTCCGTTTGGGCTGACAGTGCATTTCCTAGTGGTTGCTAAATTCTACTTCATCGGTTGAGACGCTCTCTCTAATTATTTCTTAAGCATTGTTACATGTACATATCACAAAATACTGAATGGACATACTCTATATTGAACATGGCCGTAAATGTTGATTAGTCATAGTCAATATGTTCATCACACACGGGGCTGTTGATAATACAGTGAAACCTCTCTATAACGGCCACTAAATTGTGTTAATTATTTGGTATTTAGGGCAGGTGGCCGCTTAAAGCAAGGTGAAAGTAAAACAGAACGCTCCTATAGGAGATAGGAGCGTTCTGTTTTACTTTCACCTTGCTTTAATCAGTCACCTGTCTTTAATTAAAACTACTTGATGTAATTTAGTGGCCGTTATAGAGAGGTTTTACTGTACGTGTACTAATCTACCAAACTCTCCCGTTTCTCCACCTAACCCTAGCTTGCTACAACTCATATAAATTCTTTGGAGTAGCGATTCTAGCGCAGAGCAACAGACAAAAGCACGTACGTAAGTACTAACAGACGATTAACCATTCGCTTGCTATTCACGTCAATATACCTACCTGTAAATAGTGAAGACACAGATGAGACAGCTCCTGCAGGAGCTGTCTCATCAGGGTTTGCACTATTTACAAATTGATTGTGCAACCAGTGCACTCCACAGCAGTGATTGCACAGCGAAATACATGTACACAATGAATATATATGTAATTACACAACATGGCATGGGTAAAGAAGGAGAAAGGTATTTTAAAATTCAGCAAGCGAAGGATAAAAAAGGGTGGGTTACAGCATAGGATGGAGAATTATAGAAATTAATTTCGAAAATGTTTTCATTTACGCATCTTATCTGGACCTCTCCTAATAAGTTGTTTTGATTTGCGCATCTTATCTGGACCTCTGCTAATAAGTTGCAGCATGCTAGCGGTTGGAGTTGAAATATAAAATGAAATATTTGAATTGGATTTGTTGAATGCCCTTCTTCACTGCAACTCTGAAATCCTTTCCTTTATATTTAAGAGGAGCAAGACGTCACATTCAATGAGCCATATACGTGCTTCATGGCCACCTCTCAGGGCGGATGTTCGGATCCAATAAGTCAGTGGGTTGTAGGTATGCCGGGTTTATGTGAGCACAAGGATGCTGGTGTTCTTGTAAGTCCGACCAGAGGCTATCGCACAGGTATCATGCAGGTGAGCACCAAATGCCTTACCCTTTTCAAACCGCCTATAGTTTTGTTGTTTGTTTTTCTCCCTGAAAGCAAAGCAACAGTAAGGGACAATAGGCGAATGCCATAATAAATAAAACACACTGCAATATATGCTAATACGTCACCCGTTTGGAAAATATACTAGGTGCTATGGACCTCGCCGTGGGTTTCGGAAACTTCGGGAATTAAAAGGGCTAATTCCGGTACAACAATCAGAAAGATATATTATTTACATAATGCCCGCATGTTCAATGAGCAGGTTTGATTTCATAACTGCAATCGTCCTCTGACGTAGGCATTCGTGTCCTTCATGTTCTAAACTAGGGGATGTGAGTAGTGTTGCACTTTTAATTACTAATCATGAACAGACTCGGCAGAAACCGAGTCGGCAAATTTCTCATTTGCCATTGCCACTTTTTGTTTTCGAAGGATCACCCACTTTCAGAATATATAATTATGGAATTAAACTATAAATATTTAACCCAAATTCTAATAGTTTGAGCCTAATGGACCTTTTTCTTAGAATACTCTCTATATATATATTTTTCATAATTCTCAGATAGCTAACGTATAAAGAACTTCAAACAGCTGTTTGTTCATGAACAGGTCCGTTTGAGTGAATTACAGTAAAATATCTGATTTTGAATACGTTCAATATTTCAATCCATTTCATTCGAGGTCCAGGTTGAAACGTTATAATAAACTCATAACTTCATTCTCGATGTTATCAATTTCGGTGCTATTAGTTTTGAAAATTGAATACTGCTAAGCCGGTGCTAGGGGCGTTAGCAGTGTTGCACGTTTAAAATTACTGTTCATGAACAGACTCAATATAATCGAGTCTGCAATTTTCTCTTTTCGCATTGCTGTTTTTGCTTTTGAAGGATCTCATCTTATCAGAGTTTATTTGATACACATACAGTAAAACCCCACTAATGCGACCACCAAAAAGGGGCATAATTCACAGTGGCAAGGGCAGGTGGTTGCTTAATGCAGGACGAAAGTTATACAGAAAGCTCCTTCTGCATAACTTTCGTTCTGCATTAAGCAACCACCTGCTTATGAAAACAGCCATGTTTGTTTAAGTGGTCGCATTAATTGGTCGTATTAGCGGGGTTCTACTGTTCTACTGTCCGTATTAGCGGGGTTCTATATGTTTACAAAATCATCTGCAGCAGTTACGGATCAATCATTAAGATCACATCCATTAGTTCAATCGCTATTTTCAGGTTCACTGGAATAATCCAATGAAGGCCAGACACTACACCGATAGCTCTGGCCTAACCATTTATGCAACGCCAAAGTTACGTCCATTCAACTCAGGCACATTGATCATTGGCAGGGCAATGTTTCAAATACCACCTGGACAACCCGTCCACTACGAACATGGTGGATGTAGCAACGGATGTCTGTCCAGGTTACTGACTGATAACATCACAGTTTACAGAGCTTTAAATCACATGCACTTGTTAGGTACGTACGTAATAAATCAAATACAAATATAGCCTAGATTAAAGATGAATTGATGCAACAGTCACATTTGCAATTACTTCTTGGCATTTCAAAAGTAGTTACTGATAAATGAAGTCCACTTTCAAGTACAGTAAATGCACTCAAATGTTAACCATTCTCTTGCTGAATTTTAAAATACATTTCTCCTTCTTTACCCATGCATGTCCTGTTGTATAATTACATATATCTTCACTGTCTACAAGTATTTCGCTGTGCAATCACTGCTGTGGAGTGCACTGGTTGCACAATCGACTTGTAAATAGTGTAGACCCTGATGAGACAGCTCCTGCAGGAGCTGTCTCATCTGGGTCTTCACTACTTACAGGTAGGTGTATTGACGTGAATAGCAAGCGAATGGTTAAAATAGAATGATAAGTGAATAGTGTTCCAGATCGGACTTTTAATAGATTATTTTGATAAGACATAAAGCATTAATATCCTTTATCCATTTGTCGACAGGAAAGTCCCAGACAACAACACTTCAGCGCAACGGTGATACTGTGTATTTAGCAAAAGATGACGCATCTCGATTTGATAGCCCCGTCATACACACGTAAGTGCATAGACTTAGATAAGATACATACGTAATTTGAAATGTTTTCAGTGATAGCCTTTTTATTTCTGCACCAAGCACTTTGTTGTGACAACTCTTTAGAATCGTCATGAAGAGACTACACATATCCTTGTCAGTGATTACCCATTCATATTTGCACCAACCCGATGTTGTGACCTCTCTTTTAGAATCGTATCAATATTTTGCAGATAGACCGACCGACAAATCGACCAACGGACAAACCGTCCGACCGACCGACCGACAGGCTGATTCCAGTATACCCCCTCAAACTGTTTTTTGTGGAGGTGGAGGGATTACTAGTTTTGGACCAATACCCTGTCGGAACTATTATTCGACCATTATGACCTAGTTGTAACAAGTATTCTACAACTATGACCTAGTTGTAACTAGTATTGGACCACTATGACCTTATTGTATTTAGCATTGAACCACTATGACCTTGTAACTAGTATTGAACCACTATGACCTTGTAACTAGTATTGACCCACTATGACCTTGTTTTAAGTAGTATTGGACCATCATGACCTTGTGGGAACTAAAATGGAACCATTAAGACTCTGTTATAACTAGTATTGAACCACTGTGACCTTGTTGTACCTAGTACTGAACCACTAGTACCTTGTTGTACCTAGTACTGCACCACAAGCACCTTGTTGTACCTAGTACTGAACCACTGTGACCTTGTTGTACCTAGTACTGAACCACTAGTACCTTGTTGTAACTAGTATTGAACCACTGTGACCTTGTTTTAAGTAGTATTGGACCACCATGGCGTTGTGGAAACTAGTATGGAACCGGTATGTCCCTGTTGTAACTAGTATTGAAACATGACCTTAATGCAACTAATAATTAACAAATATAATCTTGTTGTACATGGTATTGGACCACTGTTATCCTTTGGCCAATACGACATTGTTGTAGCTAGTTTTGAGCAACCATAAAGTTACTAGTTTGTGAAATTCAGTGTTACATCTGCCCTATATTCTGTTATAATTTTTGTAATTATCGTCTTGGCAAAGGCACCATAATGGAGTGGTCGTTAGACCAGAGGATGAGTTGTTGACCACCTGTGTGTACAGGTCTACCTCTCGCAATACAACTACTTTCTACGGAGGAGGAGTCAAAGACGAAATGTGTTTTAGCTTAATCGCATATTACCCAAGGGAAAATCAAGTAACAATTTACAATTTTACAGTCCACTCCTCAACACAAATAACCATTCGCCTGTTAAACATCATCTGATATACAGTAAAACCTCTTATAACGCCCACTAAATCACATCAAGTATTTTGTGTTAAAGGCAGGTGGCTGCTCTAAATAGCAACTAAATAACCCAATATAGTGGCCGTCATAGAGTGTCCGTTTCTGTTCGACTGGTCATGTGGTGGAAGTATTTCTGAGTATCTTCAGAAAAGGTTTCCTCCGATGTATGTGTGAGTTGTCTTATTTTTCTTCTGGTCACCTTCAAATGTTTTCCAGCATTACAGTACTAAAGCTCTATTGAAAAGCAGTGGTCGTCCTATGTATGTAAATTCATTTACAGAAACCGCGAATAATTTTGAATTCCCACGCATCTAGGACCCGTTTTATTAAAGATGGTAAGATCGCAACTGGAAAGTGCGATCATTGTACATGTATGTTAGAATTGGAAAGTGCGATCTGGAAAGTGCGATAACTTATGTGGTACGAATTTAGCTTTTATTGCTGCATAATAGAATGTTTGATCATGTGTACATGTACCATCTCTAAAGCCATGACTCATTGTGCTACATGACAAATTTAGTGTGTGTTCATGTATATCTTCCTTTATCGAAAGTGGCAATGAATACGACATGCAAACAAGTTCCATCTCTATAAACATAACTCTGTGCCATTGCGCTATATAACATGTCTAATTTGTGTTCTAATTCGATAGTTTATCGAAAGTTGCAAGGAATGCGACATATAAACGTTTATCACATAATCTGCCTTGTGTGAGATTGCCGTAACAGAGTTCCGTAAATCACGAAAATGCACTAGAGCATTTTTATGCAAACTAGCAATCGTTAGCCAATCGTAGCGCTCATTTAAGCGTTAGCCAATCATATGGCGTCGTCCGTTGTATTACTACGCTGTTTGTAAGCAATGGCGAAACAGTCGTCAGCTATTTCATTTTCTATGGCCTATCTAAGGCATATGTGACAAAAAGAATCTTACATACGTGTGCTAGTAAACTAATTTCATAAAAACAATTGATAATGAACACTCATGTAAGATCCTCTATTTATCGAAAGTCTATTTTTCAGAGTGGTTGAACACTTGTCAGGCTTACACTAAACTGAATAGCATTTGCAGACAGTTTAGATCAAGATGAGACACCAAGTAAGTTTGGCGTCTCATCTGGATCCAAATTGTTTGACCAATAGGTTCTAAAAAGCTTAATTTAATTGAAAGTAAATATAATGACTCTAGGTCCAACTATGAGTAGATCTGAATATGTTTTGACAACGGGGTAAGGGTTACATGGGTACTTATCTTATTTTTCAGGTTGTTATAAAGTACTAGGTATGGACTACTGTTCCATACTGAGCGGTTATGTTAACGGCTGTGACTTGTCTGTTCTCAATGATCCAACGTAAGTACATCGAGGGCTTGGTGCAAAACTATTCTAACTCCTTCACTTTGTGAAGGAGTTAGAATAGTTTTGCACCAAGCCCTCGACATGTACTCTTGTAATACATCATTTTATAAAAGCTCTGTCTATCGTGTGTTGTGTTAAGGTGCGCTCGTAGTTTAGTTTTCGTGTCTCTTATTCCTTAACCTAATAGAGACGTCTGCTAACTTTGTCGTCTGCTACAAAATTTCATTCTTTTTCTTTTCTTCTTTTTTGTTTCAAAAACATAGTAACAGTAACAATCAGTTTGGATCCTGATGAGACGCCGAATTACTCGGCGTCTCATCTGAATCCAAACTGTTTGCATAGGTAATCACAGATCTGACATTGGCAGCGAAAGGGTTAACTACATCACCACTGATAATGACCCATTGAATTTTAAAAATTGCACATTTTATTTTTGAACCTGATCATTTCATATAATCAAGGAGTCAGTGGTCAGAAACAAAGTCATTGTCCACAGTAGAACACGAATATAGCGAGCACATTGTAAAAAAGCATGATTCTTCCATAAGGGTAAGTGTTGCTTAATGCAAGGCAAACGTAATGCAGAAAGCTCCGTGGGAGGTTAAGCTACAACCTGTCTTAAAAATCCAGAATGAGACTTAGTTTGCGTGTCGTTGTAGTCAGGTTTTTCTGTATTTATTTTAGTCATTCACAAACAGCCACCATTAAAACTCGAGTCTTGGAATACTGTTCACCAGGGTTGTGTCGTTCGGAATGCCTGGATTATGTCCGAGAAGTGAAGAAAAATCCATGTTACAGCGGTGACGTCGACAAGTTTACCAGACAGAACGCTATGAGGGAGAACCCACAGATCGTGGCCTGGTACGCTGCATTCGACTCCTGTAACGTAGAACTTCTGCAAGAACGCTGTGGAAGTGGGGATACAGGCACAGCGACCTCTAGTGGAATAAACGTCGCTCTATTAGGAACAATTCTTGCTTTTCAGATTAGAGTTCTACTCCAGTAACACCAATGCAGTTTACCCCTGTTTTGCACTGATATTATAATCCTGAGCATTGATATTCACAGATTTTCATTGGAGAGACCATCAGGTCTCTCCTCAGTGTTGGAATTGGATGTCGGTGTATTCTTGGATGGTTTATAATTTATCTCAAGGAGTTTTGAATTGGTATAGTAAAAAGAATATCGCCGTCTACCGGACGGGACGAGTTGTGGCTATTCGCATGCACGACTTTTGGTTATATAAAAATTACGCAGTCAAACTATCACTAACCAATAAGGAGTTTGAATATTAAAGTATTTATAGAAAACGTGATTAAGTTTGAACAATAGGATCAGTTGAATCCAGATTGTCGATATTTTAATTCAAATAGACATGATTATTTTATCCCAGAACAAAGTGCAATCATTTTTGCATTCCGTATAAAATTCGGGTAACGGTCGGCTCAGTTTCGATTTTTAGATTGACCTCGATGGAGCTGAACATATTATTTAGGTCTATTTCCAGTCCCTTTAAGAGCTTCTTAATCTAATTAACATGCGAGTAGAATGGAAACATGTACTTTTTATCCATTAATTTTTGCTTTCTGACTTGATTCTTATTAAACCGCGTTTCTCCAGCTGTGGATTTAAGTCGGTATGACTAAACGCCGGATATGATTCACTGTTTTGAAAGCATAAGCAATTAACCCTTTCAGTCCCACATTCTGACTGTTCGTCCAAATCAGATGTTTAACACTGGTATAAACCACTGACATCCACGGGTTCAACGTCCTGTCTTGACCCTGATCAAATAACTCAACCAGGAGTCCTCATATCTTGTTCAATACTGTTTGCATGTGTCCAAACTATAGGATCAGATCTTGGTCAATACTGTTTGCATATGTACACCTTCTGAAACAGATTGCTCGGTCGATGGATGCAACATCTGTTCAGGACGCCTTCGGCACTTACTACAAGGGCCACACTTTAACATCTCACTTGTATCTATTTCTGCGCATGAGCACTCTTTTGGCGTGGGACATCTTGACAACCCATCAACATGGCCCATCTTCTTGCCTGCTCGATATTCAATGGCAAAATCAAATGGTGCTAGCGCGGATATGAGATTCGCAGCCTAAAATCGGCCACAAAAGTATTATTTTTAATTAGAAAAACATTTTACCGAGCTGATTGAGTTAATAAAACTGATAAATCGTAACCAATTTAACCAAATAAATTCTCTGGGTTTTTTTCTATTGTCTTATTGGTATATTTCTATTGGTGATTTTCCCATTATTTCATCAACATATGCATGTTTACAGAAAATTGGAATACATGTACTTACATTGTTAAGGATCATTATGCCTTAGAAACGGCTAGTATTATCACTAACCTAATAAACCTTCTAGATACTACCGGACGAAAACTAATAGGAGGATCTAGCTTATTTGGAAGTGCTTGCTAGATGCATAAACCAATGTTTTGACTGGTGTGTCCGTGTGCCTTAGAACTTCATGAGGAAACAAGATGAATAAAATGTATTGTTGTTTATACGTGATTTACCAATATGTGCCTAAGATATTATACACATGCTTTAGTTTCATGTCAATTATGTTAATCATAAATATTTTGGTATGCATTCATTTGTAACCCGAGAGGGTCCATGGTTGGTAAACAAAACCTGTTCTAATATATATTCTATTCTATTCTAAGAAACCTAAGTTTATCCGCACCCCTTTATTACGTCACTAGAGAAGCTTGCTGACTGGATAAATTCCAATTCAAAGATTTTTTTTCAAAGAACTACATGTACTTGCAACGATTAAAGCATTATATATCTCCTAAGCAGTGGCGCTTGGTATTCGCCGTCTTCGTTCTAATTATAACGCACGTACTACTTGATATGCACAGTAGTTATTTATAGAAACCTATTTACGACCCGGTGCCAAAACATTGTCAAACGGCCCCTGTATATAACAAATGTTAAATAAAAACTGCTGCAGGTCTCTCCTTGGCTTCCTTTTAGAAGGAAGCCAACTTGTTAAACCTTTGCCTGCTGTAAAAATGATGTTTACTCATACTCTCATCTCGAGGGCTTGGTGCAAAACTATTGTAACTCCTTCACAAAGTGAAGGAGTTTCAATAGTTTTGCACCAAACCCACGATCTGTTACAATGTTTCTTGCTTTAGATTTGCTAAACCTTTGAGAATCTATTGACCGAGTGTCAAACAGCTTGGATCCTGGTGACATGCCGAGTTACTCGGTGTTTCATCTGGATCCAAGCTGTTTGCAAATGCGAGTCAGATCTCGCTTCTTATGCCAACTGTTAACTGTAATTTTAGCTCGTCTGTTTCGAAGAAATCACGAGCTATTGTCGTAACTCCGGCGTCCGCCTTGTCGTCGTTGTCGTCCTCGTTGTCGTCGTCGTCCGAAATCTTAACATTGACCATAATTTCTTCAATTTTTCATTTACAACCTTCATGTTTGGTATGCATGTTCATCTTGACAATGACGACAGACGAGCGTTGGCACCCGCTTGCGGTGCTCTTGTTCCTCTTCGGCCTATTCCGTTCTGAAACCTAACTGAGAGGGGTATACTGCGAACAACGTTGACACCAGTCAGCCACTGGATCGGAAACTACAAGAGTCCACCGGAATATTTTTTATCACATGACACTCCTTGTATCCAAACTAATTTAACGAAATTGTACTGTTTTATACTGCACACGTGTAATATAACATGCAAATGACGTAAGCAAGTCGGTATGGATGACAACTGCCATTTAAAGTCCTTTTATATCTCTGCCAATAATTTTCATTTTGAAAATTTGAAAATGTCAATTTTTTGTCAAAATATGGAATCTGAACAGTAGCAAACAAGTCGCGATTCTTGCAAACTTTTATTTCTATTTAAAAGCATTAACAATATCGGTCTGTGTATCACGTTTTAAGCTATCGTGACTTCGGGTTTCTTCCTTTTGTTAAATGAACCCAAACTTTACAACACAACGTGTTATTCTTTGTTGTTTATTGAATAAAAACTTTGCAGTCAATGTGTATTCATCAAGAGCCAATTAGATGTTGTTTGACAAAGTCGGTGTCTACTTCCTAGGCAAATTTGGTTCCGGTAAAATATCACCATCGTCATGGTCTTGCTTTTTGCATTGGTTTTTATAGAATTTAATATGGATATTTCATTCCAAAGAGTTTGCGGACAATGGGGATTTTTAGTATTAAAGTGAATGAAGTGATACAAATGTATATTGATGATCTATTTAGATGCAACGTGCTGTCAGACCGAATTTGTTCTTTGTAAGCTGGCAGTGTTTTATACCAAACCGAAATCTGTTTCACCTCTATAATTAGAAATTGTAAATACATGTAAAGCAAAATATGCAAACAGTATTGACCAAGATCTGATCCTATGGCTTGTACATATGCAAACAGTATTGACCAAGATCTGATCCTATAGTTTGGACACATGCAAACAGTATTGAACAAGATATGAGGACTCCTGGTTGAGTTATTTGATCAGGGTCAAGACAGGACGTTGAACCCGTGGATGTCAGTGGTTTATACCAGTGTCAAACATCTGATTTGGACGAACGGTCAGAATGTGGGACTGAAAGGGTTAATTGCTTATGCTTTGAAAACAGTGTAGATCACTAGCTAAAGTGAAACAAGAGACAAACTGTGGCCTGCATGCTTCGTATTACATTATCCTCTAATATGCATTAAAGCTCACGTTGCAAAAGACAAAGCTTTAAAGCCATGATGAAAATGTTGGTATATGGTTTTTAACATCCATCTTTCGCCTACAGTAACAGAATAATTTGAATAAATGTTTGCAATCTACAAAGAGCACAGGTGCACCGGTGTATTAAATTGCGTTTGTTTTCGTTGTCGTCTCCAGTCCATTGTGATTGGATATTACCTTCTATTCGCAACATGACATTGGAGGTCATGATACAAGGATAATATACAGACATTAATATTTACCACAATGCCATCCTGTACGACGCCTGTAATATGAGATAAATGCATGCACATTATGGCAACTCGGGTTACAAGCAATAAGGGAAATATGCAGCAAAACTTATCCAACGGCCGCACTGTGACAGCTGCTTCAACATGTTTCCGACTCATACTTACGCTTAATCCGAAATTTGTAACTTTCTCAGCAACTGTTGATCGGGTGGCAAATGGTTTGGAACCTGCTAAGACACCGCGCTGGCATTGTCTCATCTGGTTACAGAATGTATGAAACTTTGCCAAACATGACGCAACTAGTTGGTTAAGTGCTGATTTAACACCGTACGCTCCTTGTTGTTGTAATGTTAAACGATTATGCAATACGTATGATACACTAGTTAATCAAACAGTTTAAAAAGCGAAGAGATGCTATATAAATGTTTACGTATAAATATTCTCTTAACCCTTAACCCTTTACTCCATACATCAGCTTTTAACGACATTGCAAACACAGTATACCCTGATCAAACGGCTTAACCCTTGATTTATGTTAGAAATAATGAGCCGTCTGATCTGGGTCTTCTGTTTGCAAAACTTGTTTGTCCCTCACTAAATTTTGGACAAACTATCCTCCATAAATATGGCTTAACCCTTTTCTCCATGAATATTTATGTTAGAAAAAATGAGCCGTCTGATCTGGGTATTCTCTGTTTGCAAAACTTGTGTCATTTCAAGGGTTGTATGTAACAATTAGGAAAATTAAGTGAGGGACATTTTCTCCGTGGAGTAAAGGGGTTAAGCTAGATTTATGGAGGGTATTTTGTCCAAAATTAAGTGCGGGACAAAACGTCCGCCTTGTACAAAATGATGAGGGACAAAATGTCCACCCTTGCAAAAACACGGGGGACAAAATGTCCACCCTTGCAAAAGCACGAGGGACAAAATGTACACCCTTGCAAAACCATGGGGGACAAAACGTCCACCCTGGCAAAATTGAGTGGGGGACAAACTGTCCGGGGCCCTTGACCCCGCTGTTTAATGACAACGTGTTGATTGGCCTGATTGGAAGAGGGTAATGGACCAATGCGACATTTACTTATTATGAGAGGGGCATCGAACTATGTATTTGTTTTGAAAATGAAACCTGCTTTCATTATGCCCAAGCGTTTAATCTATATGCAGCATCGTAACCGGATAATCGGATCAGAAATGGTTAACCGGTTCACCGGTTAACCTGTAACATCACTACTTTGTAAAGTAAAGTGAATGAACACCTAAACAAAACTTTCAGTTCTGTTTAAAGTAACTAATTAATTTGTAAGGATATTTGCTGGATCGGTACAATTAGCACCATCGCAAACACATGTTAGTGTGCTTTTTTAAAACTGCTTTGAAGCATTTCAGCGAATAGATTTGCACTTGATTTTGCACCCATAAGCATCAGGTGCAGTTGGTACATTTCCAAACCACTTGTAAGGGTTCGGCACCATCTTGCTATGCGTTAGTATCAAAAGCATTAATTTCTGTATCTATGAGCTCAGATCCATATACCAGCTTGATAGTTTGCTCAAGCAATGTTTAGTTCTACTGCATCCTTTGTTGGTGGAAGCAGTTCAAGTGTTTTCTTAACCTTAACCATATTGAGTTATTCTTGCATCATCAATGGATTCTCCATTGGCATCAAACATCAAACGTCTGTGTCTTGTATGACCGTACACCTCTTCAAATATCTGAAAGCAGATCGGACATTTGACAACTATCAAGCCTTGACCCTTTCTAGCAGCATCCAAACCTTGAAGGCATGCAAGACAATCCATGTATCCGCCTCGTCATGATTTGGGACACTTCATATCTGAATTTACACACAGCATGTTCTTCGTCCACGTATTGATAAAGAATCTGAACATAAAAGACATTTTCTGAAACTTCAGTTCCTAAATAAAGGTATCGATTTTATTGATATTCAAAGTATATTTCGTGATAAGAATGTAATCGATGCTATTCCCAAATATTTCATCAACTCTGAATCACCTATCATCTGTCATAAATATAATAAACCTATTAGAAATGTTATTTTTAACTACAATAAAATTGTCTCTGACTTAAATATTGATGTTAATACCCCTATTTCTTGAGATTGTAGCATTTCTAGCTTTTGCTATAAACCAGTTGGTCATGTCATTACTGGTAATTTTGATATCATTAAGGATAAACGTCTCAGGACCCTCCTAACTAAAGGACCTAAATATAGATTACCTTCCCTTATTGATTTTGACGCTTGTCGAACTCATATTGCGGAAGCTATTCAAGAATTCTGCATCAAATGGTGTCGACGAGAACATGCTGATGTTAATGCCCTTTCGGATTGGAAGAAATGTATTTTCGATATTATTGATACGCGAATAACTTTTTTCAAATCAAATTACCATCTTTTACCTCCTCGACCTAGAGTTACATTTCGCTACTTGAAGAAAAACATTTCTAATTTTCATTCAGATTATGTTCTTGTTCCTGCTGACAAGGCATCAAACAATGTAATCATTATTTGAAGATTGTATTATGTTGATGTTTTAAAGAAGGAGCTAACTGATTCAAAAAACTTATATAACAGTTCAAACACCTGAAAAAGATATAGTCTCGGAACATGTAAAAATGTGCAATAACTTTAAGTCTGGTCCTAACATAAAACAACATAAACTTCTACTTTGTACTGGATTCCAAAACTACATAAAAACCCTTATAAGTCGCGTTTTATTGCCAACTCTAGCTGTTTGTACCACTACTAAATTATCTATACTTTTGACGTCCTGTCTTACTACGATCAAAGAACATGTTAAACGCTACTGTGATAAAATATATGAAAATTCTGGTATTAATGTTTTTGGTCCATAAAAAATTCAAATGATGTTTTAACAAAACTTGAAAATGAACAGTATAACATTTCTTTACTGAGCTCTTATGATTTCTCTACACTCTATACTACTCTACCTCACCATCTTATAAAGGATAAACTTATTAAATTAATAGAAAAAACCTTTGCCAGAGAAAACAAAATGTTCATTGCTTGTTATGTTCAACGTTCATTCTTTTCGAATTCAGAAGTTGAACATTACACAATGTGGACTTGCCTTGATGTTTGTAGATCTCTTACCTTTCTTTTAGATAATATATTTGTGCGTTATGGGGATACCATATATCGTCAAGTTGTTGGTATACCCATGGGTACAAATTGTGCCCCTCTTGTTGCAGATTTATTTTTGTATTGCTACGAGAGGGATTTTATGCTTAGCCTAAAACCTGATACACAGACTGATATTGTTAATGCTTTTAATAAAACTTCAAGGTATTTAGACGATATTTTGAATTTAGATAATCCTTATTTTGATACTATGGTTTCTTCAATCTACCCAAAAGAACTGTCTTTAAACAAAGCTAATCAATCTGACATTAATGCTTCATTTTTAGATTTGAATCTTTCAATTACAAATGATAAAGTTTCGTCCAAAGTATACGATAAAAGAGAAGATTTTAATTTTAAAATTGTTAATTATCCTTTTCTAGATGGGGATGTGCCACGTTCTACATCTTATTGGGTTTATATTTCTCAACTTATTAGGTTTGCCCGAGCCTGTTCTTTGCTTGAAGATTTTAACAGACGTAATTTAGTTATATCTGATAAACTTCTTAAGCAAGGTTACAGATATCACAAACTTCGGAAAACCTTTTCTAAATTTTATTATCGAAATTTACCTCTCATTAGTAAATATAATTGCAATCTACGGACGTTACTGTGACAAGGCATTTCTCAACCAGAATTTTATGGGGATGTTATCTACAAACTTAGGAAAATTCGGGGTCATATCCATTTTCATGATTTGTTTATAAAACGCATTAAAACATTTAAAAAGAAAGGTTATGATCCTATTATATTGCAACACACTGCATGTTTGGTTATCGACCCTTTTACAGTCGGTAGCTACGCTTCCCTCTTTGCTTGCGCGATGACAGGCCGAGGGTAGTACTCTATGATGGTATACTCTTAAACTTGGATACAGGAGGAGCTTACCAGACCCATGTATTATTTTTTCCCTGTCGTGCCCTTAACGGCTTACCTGCAGGTGCTCTGACTTCAGCAAAGTCATTGAGTACATATTTGACGGATTGTCACAGTTATTATGCTATGTTTTACATGTTGTCCTGTGTTCACCGTCGTCTATGTTGTGGGTAAGTCCAGCGGGGATACCTTTATTTACAATATTTGTAAAGCTAGGGTGACTTAGAGAGAAGTGTGAGGTTAGGACGTCCGTAAACCGGTTTAAACCCCCAGTGGTGTTTTTGCTGCTGACCGTGCCAAGGCGGTACTCTCTTTGTCACCCTTCCTTTTGTTTGCCTTGCGTCTTTGTGCTTGTGGTTTTTTCATGTTGTGGAACGTTTGTCCCTGGTTCTTGTGTGTCTTTTGGTGTTTTCTGTGTTCATTTCGTGTGTGTGTGTGTGCGTTTGGGTGTGTGGTTGTGTGTGTGTGTGTGTGTGTCATGCTGTCTATCGGTGTGTTGGTGGTGGTTGCGTCTTGCATGTGGCTTTGCCTGCTTGACTTTACTACGTTTCCATTGAATGACGATATTCAAATGCATCTGTTGAATACTGCAATACTAGTATACTACATCAACTCTTTGTTTGTGGCTTCTTCTGCTTCTTATTGTATTGTGCTTGGCCGCTTTAAAGCAGGCTACTCGCACCATTGTGATATGCACACAGGTGAGGGAGGGTCCAACGTTCAAATTATAAAAGCAAGTTAAAACATTGCAAACAGAAGAATATTACATGACAGGTGAGATCCCAGCCTGGAAAGTTGGGAGCTATCAACTGATGTTATGGTAGCTTTTCCAGAGTGAAAGCAATACTCTCTCAGGAACTTGGTCATGCAAAACCATGGAACGAATCTTAAGGAGTGTCCTCTTGTAGTTGCACCGTGAGGGCGTCAGAAGATGGGTGTCAGCTGCAACAAAATCATTCACGGACCTATAGAACATCGCGGCCTTTACTTGTTTCTGCCTGTTTGAGCAAATCATGTTGAGTATGACACCAATGCTGCTTCTTTTGCAATAATTCAAATAACAAATCTGGTAGCTCTATGTTGGATAATCTCCTCACGATTTTTCATGGCCTTGGTATGTGGGTCCAGGATGTGTACTCAACCTGCAGACTGATCAGGGGTTTGTAACATGCCTCCTTGGTTGACTTTTGGCAGGATCCAAGGTTCCTGCTTAGAAAGGCTGTAGATCAGTTTTCATTCTTTATGACCATATCGACATGCACTTTCCAAGACAATTGAGAAAACGGTAGCGTCCCAAGGTATTTTGCTTTCTTTGTTGTCTTCCGTCTCTTATGAACAGTATAATTGGTCTCTATGTGTGTCCGCTTGTTGATAATAAGCAGGATCTAGCACTTCTACATTGAACCCAGTTTCTCCCCTTTCCTTCAGACTGTCGATGTCATTCTGGAAGACGTATGCATCTGCTATTGACTCGACACGAAAGTGAGGCGTCAGCGAAGAGTCGACAGGGAGAGCATAGGAATTCCGTGTGGTCATCATTGCCTGTGAAGGAAAGGGAAGGGCCGAGAACGGCACATTAATGAACATCGGATGTTATCGGTACTGACCCGGAGGAAACACCTTCCAGCGTGATTAGTTGGATATAATCAAGCATTTTGCAACACACATCATAGTATTGGAGCTTAAGAAGCAGTCTGTAAGACATTTGTCAAATGTTTTGGAAAAGTCCAGCAATATTGCGTCAATTAAATGACTGGTCCAGACCTGACACAAGGTCATTGACCATATTGATCACTTTGTCTCATAGAATTGCTGCTTCCCGAGTCCATGCTGGAAAAACCAGGTTACTGTGTATGATGTATTCCATGATCTTACATGTAACAAGTTAGGGACACAGGCCAGTAGTTTGAAGGGGTTATTCTGGACCATGTTTTTGTAAATAGGATTAACGTGACAGTCTTCCAATCACTGGGGACTTTATCCTGGTCAAGATGCCTGGACGATCAGAGCAAGAACAAGCGCTAGGGAATGTGCCACTTCTTCCAGGAACCTTGATATGATGGTTTCTAGACAAGTAGCTGTGTGGAGGTTAAGGCCATTAAGAACCTTGCAGACGCTATCGTGACATGAATAGGAAGGGCATCCGAATAAGGATACTCTCAAATGGCACAAAGGAGAGATATGTCCTCATGTGTAGAGACATAGAACTAGTGGTTCAGTATTTCGACATTGCTTTGTGTATCGACATGGTTAATGTCATCATTCGTCAGTGGGGTTACTCAGTGGGGTTACTCTCGAGCTGTCGCATGTATTGCTGTCGCATGTCTTGCTCCTAACAGAGGCGTAGAGCTTCTTACAGCTAGTATCTGTCACTAGGTCAATCACATACCCATCATGAGCTTCATTGCACTTCTTTGCAAGTTTTCTGTAGCTCCTTGTATATGCCGTTCTTCTGTACATTGGTCCTCAACACTTTTTTGTATGCACATTTCTTTTTCGTGAGAAATGGCGGATGGTAGAGTTGCACTATGGCTGGCTGAAGCTGGTGGATGTTAATTTAGAAGGGGTCACTAATTTGAGGGCTTTCTGAATATATCCAATAGAGTACAGATTGGTAAAGGGGCTGATTTGCCAAGTGTGCTGCAAACCCAGTCATTTTGATGGGTCATAGAGCATGTGTTAGCGTCCTTCCACAGGTGGACAAGATGTGGGGTAGGCTTCCTTCGTGAAAGATATTTTAGTCAGTACAATGACATGCTCACTTATTCCGGGTATTGAGTTATATCTGTTTAACTAATGGTCGTTTGTGGCAATAACATATACAGTGTCGTCATCACGGATAGGGATTGTTACTCATCTCCAGTGGCACTGAATATATCTATGAGTTCATTGTTGAGTGAGAGTGGATACCTATGGCCAGTAACTGTTAAAATGGCCAATCAATATCCGAGAGATTCATTTTCCTGCAAATGTAGAAAGGGTTTTGTCAAAGGTACTGCTGGTGAAAGTAACATATATCAATTCATTATGTAAAAACATCGCCATACTCACCAGGAGCTATGGCGTTTCAATCACTAATGATACAGGCAGCTAATATAAGTTGTTTATATGTACAATCAAACAGACCAATATTGCACTGAGACTATGGCAATAAGAGACTAATCTTCTGGCGTTTTTATTATCATCTCTTAATAATACATCTGCGTGAAGAGGTATGATAACTTGCACGGATTTGTATCAAAGTTTATAATTATACCGTATGATAATGTACTCTTAACGTATTCAAAACGGTGTTTTCCGAACTTGCAATCATCACAGGTCACTAAAATATTCCTCAAATGTGCCATAAATATATCTTATTGTGTAGACATTGCTAAGAAATTAAATGCAAAAAAGTGTCGAAATTTTCAAAATTTCTGTTAGTTTATACTATATAGAGATTTTATTACATTTTTGCAATCATTTGACCTTTGACCTAGTTTCTGACCTTCAAAGAGGGTTTTGGTCAGTCATTCTCAGTGTTGTTATATTTTCTGGTCCTTCGGGATCATAAGTTTTGATGTTATTAGTTTTGAAAAATGAATACTGCTTAAGCCGGTGCTAGGGGGCATGAGTAGTGTTGCACTTTTAATTACTACTCATGAACAAACTCAATAAAACAGAGTCTGCAATTTTCTCTTTTTGCATTTCTACTTTTGCTTTCGAAGGATCACCCATTTCTGATTATATGGACCAGAACCACAAATGATTACTATCTGGCAACACAAATGGTATTCAAATATTTCTACTAAAAATGCCATGGACCTCGAAAAATAAGCGACTTTTTACACCTCGGATGCCCAACTAATATTTAACTGCAACTGAATCACTCACTAGATAGAGTGTTAGAGCGAATACTTTCCCTTCTAGACACGCTATTTTATGCCAAATATCAGAAATTCGATTTTTAAAACGCCGTTCCCATGCAAAGAAAACTGCAGCGTCTGCAACGCTTTGATATATGATGGTGTTTTACCAGCATGAACGAGAGAACTTTGATAGGCAGCCCATGCTTTGACAGGTTTCAGTGTAGCATATGATTCACTGCGGTCCTGTTTCTATAACATCCAATATTTTAAAGACCAAGGTTTACTGTGAGACTAGTTTTTATTTATTTATATCTATTCATTTTATATAGTTTTATCTACATTTTCCCCCTGCAATCGCACATATTTTTATCGGGGTTATTTTTTTCTTTTCTGCAACGACCTCACAGATTGAATGCTATTAGTGAATAAGGTATAACTGATCAAAATCTCTTACATAAGCATAGCAGACATCTTGGTCCAATGGTTACAGTGTTGGCTTAGGAAACTTGAGGTGGTGGGTTCGATCCTTGGTAGAACCTAACACCTTGTTTTTAGCTCACCTGAGCAAAGCTCAAGGTGCGTCGTCCGCCGTCAACAATTTGCTTGTGAACGCTCTAGTGGTCACAATGGTAGTCCAATCTTCATGAAACTTGGTCAGAATGAATGTCTTGATAAAATCTCGGACGAGTTCGAAAGTGGGTCAAGAAGGGTTAAAAACTAGGTCACTAGGTCAAACAGTAGAAAAACCTTGTGAACACTCTAGTGGGCACATCGTTTTGTCCAATTTTCATGAAAGTTAGTCATAATGATTGTCTTGATAAAATCTCGAACGACTTTGAAAGTGGGTTATGCAGGATTAAAAACTAGGTCATTAGATCAAATAGTAGGAAAACCTTATGAACCCTCTAGAGGTCACATTTATAGCCAATTCTTCATGAAAATTGGTCAGAATTATTGTCCTAATAAAATCTTGGACAAGTTTGAAAGTGGGTTACGTGTGGTCAAAAAGTAGGTCAATGTGTCATAGAAAAATCTAGTTTACACTCCAGCGGCCACATTTTTAGCCAAATCTTCCTCAAACTTGCTCAGAGTGTTTGTCTTGGTGATATCAAGGTTGAGTGTGATCATGGGTGGGGTGGGAATAAAATGTAGGTCACTAGGTCAAATCTTAGAAAAAATACTCTAGAGGGCACATTTTTAGCCAAATCTTCATTGGTCAGAATCATTGTCTTGATAAAATCAATATACTAAATATTTGAAAATCTTGTTCTGCAGAACCACTGCTCATGATCCACTATCATCATTGTTCAAATATTGTCCCTAAGGGCAATATTGGCCCTATCCATGGGCTACCATCTTGGCCCTCTTGTTTCTTTAGTTTTCGTGTTTTGTGTTTATAAAGTCCCTTGTTTGCTCGCGGTTTTGTTTTCAGGTGAAACGTTTGGCAGATTTCTCCACTGTGCATGATTATTCCCTCTGAATGTATAACTTATATTAACCTGTTGTTAATTTGGGGGGCAATGTAAGTGAAAAGGGTAATAGGCATTGAGTCAACCTATTCGAATAATTTCATGTAAACTAACGGTAATCTTAAAGAATCGATGGTTAAGTTCTGAGACCAAAGGTAGTCTTGAATAATCGGTTGTATTGTTCGAAGTGTAGACCTTTATTGTTGGTACATGTACGAGCCACGTGTATAGCGAGTATGCATGCAAACGTATGCGGCAATACCTTGTTCGGTAGAGCACATGCTTTACGTTGTATGGGTTGTGAGTTCAAATCCCAGGTCTGGCGCGTTATTTTCTTTGCTGTAAGGGAGTTTAGTAGTAGTTATGTGAAGTGTTTGATGAAGTAAGTAGTGAATTTCGCATGGTGCTAGAAGCTTTGTGATTTAGCATAAATTAATTTTATTTTACTTGTGAACAGCTCTTAATGTAATAATGGTTTCTACGTCAGTGTGTTTTAGCAAGTGAATAATATTTATCTGTGGCGTAATGTGTATTATTAGTGCCATGCACAGATCATAATTCATTAAAACATTCCCCCTTTTCTGCTATTATTTTATATAGTCATGTTTTCCCCATGTATCTGTTAATCAAAAGTACTAAACAATAATGCGCATTCTTTTTCTTCTATCCTGCTTAAAGATATGTTTTGCGCTTGCGTAAAACCTTGCTTGTTTCTGGTTTTGACGGGTAGCGAGTGCAAATCGTGCAGTGCTTGTTTGGAGCTTCAAACGACCCAATCTGGTTTAACGGAATCTACCTCTGACGATGAACGAGCACATGACTCGAGGATATAAAACTTTAAGTTTGAATTCATTATCAATTATCTGATTGCTCAGATTTGAAGCAAGCTCAATATCTAACCCAACAGATGCTTGAGAATGAATTAAGACCCCGTCAGAAAGTTCCATAGACTCCCGTAACGAATTGTGCTTCTGACGTTAAATTAACTTCGCTAGCTTAGCAAAGATACTGAAGACAAAAATGTAATATTGAATGTTTTATTTGTCAAAATGATTAACTTTTAAGTTTATCTTCCGCATGGTCCGTGATTGCCACCCTGGCCTCCTGGGAGATGATCTTGGTGTTGCGGCTGGCATACACAGGCGCCGTCAATACAATGCTTTGACTGGTGCACCTGATGACCTTCCGGAGTGTGTATCGTCGGACATTCTTTGCAGTCAGTCTGCTGCTTGCAGGATGGGGCTAAAATGCCAAAGCATGAATTCGATAGCACTTTCTCAGGCTTCATACATGGGAATACTTCTTAAGCCTTTCAGCGTCAAATTTCTAATTGTCGTCTGCGATCCAATTTTGTTAACTCATATGGTAAATCATAAATAAGTGCAAATTTCGAGTGAATAAATCACAGATATAGAAATAAAGTTGAGACAAAACGTGTCCCTGATTCTGGTAGAGAATAATTTAGATACTTTTACGCAGGTGACAGCTTAAAGCAGGGCGAAACTCATGCAGAAAGCTCCAATATGAGTTCTATGAATGACTTTAATCCTGCATTACGCAGCCACCTGTCTCAAAGACCGATATTTATACCAAATTTATCATCCGGTTTAGAGGGGTTTTCGCTGGATTGTATTCACCTAAATCTTACAAAAGCGAAGATTCAGGTTTGGCCCGGTGTCATTCTTAACAAGAGGGCCATGATGGCCCTAAATCGCTCACCTGGTTACTATAGACATATGCATACACTGTATTCTATTAAAAAATAAGTCAGCTTCAGATTGGGGCCAATATGAAACCAAGGGCCATAATTTTAGGCATGGAGTTTAAAATTTGAACAATCTAAATAAAGGAACATTAGATAATGCTTCATAGAAGTTTCAAAGTTCCGGGCCTTACAATTTCACAGGAGATTTTAAAGATTTTCCTATGAAAAACTGATAAGCCAGGGGCGGGGCCATTTTGGTCCAGGGGTCATAATTTGAACAACCTTGGTAGAAAACCATTAGATGATAATACATACCAAATTTCAAAGGTAGACAGTTTAGGAGAAGAAATTTTTCAAAGATTTTCCTATGAAAAACTGATAATCCCCGGGGCAGGGCCATTTTTGGTCCGGTGGTCATAGTTTTAACAATCTTTGTAGAGGACCATTCAGAGAAGAAGATTTTTAAAGATTTTCCTATTAAAATCTGATAAGCCCCGGGGCGGGGCCATTTTTGGTCAAGGGGACATAAGTTGAAAATCTTTGTAGACGACCAATAGATGATGCTACATACCAAATATCAAATGTCTAGGTTTTACGGTTTCAGAGAAGAAGAGTTTTAAAGATTTTCCTAAGAAAAACTGATAAGCCCTGGGGCGGGGCCATTTTTGGTCCGGGTGTCATAATTTGAACAATCTTTGTAGAAGACCATTAGATCATGCTACATACCAAATACCACATGTCTAGGCTTTATGGTTATAGAGAAGAAGAGTTTTAAATAATTTCCTATGAAAAACTGATAAGCCCGGGGGTGGAGCCATTTTTGGTCCGGGGGTCATAATTTGAAAATATTTGTAGAGGACCATTAGATCATGCTACATACCAAATACCAAAGGTCTAGGGCTTATGGTTTCAGAGAAGAAGATTTTTAAAGATTTTCCTATGAAAAACTCATAAGCCCTGGGGCCGGCCAGTTTTGGTCCTGGGTCATTATTTGAACAATCTTTGTAGAGGACCTATAGATCATGCTACATACCAAATATCAAAGGTCTAGACCTTACGGTTTCAGAGGAAAAGATTTTCCTAAGAAAAATGATAAGTCCCAGGGCGGAGCCATATTTGGTCCGGGGGACATAATTTGAACAGTCTTTGTAGAGGACCATTAGATGATACTACATACCAAATATCAAAGCTCTAGGCTTTGTGGTTTAAGAGAAGAATATGTTTAAGTAAATTGTTGACGACGCACATACGCACGACGCCGGAGCCAGCCCCTTCGCAATACCTCACCTGGCACTTTGTGCCAGGTGAGCTAAAAATAGACGGTGATACCTTCATACGCATCAAGGGTGTTATTCCTAAAACTAAGCAGTAAAGACCCTGGTGACGTAACGCTGGTTTAGATACGCCGTGACGTGACTTCCTGTTTTGACCCCACGGTCCATACCAACCCTAATGTAGTTAATATGTTAAGCTTGAACATCATATTGCAAATTGCGTTGCTACATAAAGTTAGCATCTCATATAACGAATTGCTTATATTAAGTTAGCTTCTCCTTTAACGATTAATAAACGGGACTGCTGATGCTATGTTAGCATCTCATATAACACCTCTGACAGCTACATTAATTTAGCACCTCATGATAATAACGAACTGCACTGCTGACGTTAAAGAGGAGGTCCCTACAATGATCGCATATTTTCAATAATCACAAACCTTGGTATTTGTTATGCTCTATTATTATTATGAAGGTTCCCAATTTGAACTTATATCGAAAAATGCCCCTGTGATACAAATAAACCGATTTCATCAATAACTGATAATTTTTGTTCTACAACACAATATTATCGGCCTTTTCCGTTAAATTCTTCCGCGTTTTGCCGATGATCACCCGATCCCTACATTGTTTACGCAATAGCTTTCTCAGAAGTGGTCGGAGAATCGCGAATAGGGCGAACAGTTACGAAACTAAAACTCAACCCGAATAAAACTGAAACATCGGGGAGTGAAACCGGGATCGGCGATATCAAACACATGGATGTGAAGTCATAATCATTTATCTGCAAATTGATTGGCGGTAACTGCAGGTCAATTATGCACAGTGAACCCTCGTTACAACGGAGGTGTTTGTTTCCAGACAATTTGCTGGTGTAACGAGGTTGCTGTTATAACGAGTTTAAATATGAAAGGAACCATGTCGTCAGTTTTAAACTAGTACCAACAGATGAACGCTTAATGCAGAACACAAGAAGTGAAAAAAGCTCCCAAACGGAGCCTTTTGCACTTCGTGTGTTCTACATTAAGCGACCACCTGTCTTATTGGCATTGCACTTGAATATTCAGTGGTTGTTTCAAAGAATTAACGGTAATTTTGTTTCAATGCATACTACCGGTATAACGAGGGTGCCATTGTAACGAATGCCGGTATAATGAGGGTTTATTGTATATGGGTAGGTTTTCCTGGTTCACTAAATATGTACAAATAGAGAACTGAAAAGCTAGGCGATGGAGGAAGACTGACCAATGGTGTGGGTCTATAAGTTGGGGAGAATGCTGCCAGTTTCTCTCATATCTCTAGGTTTGAGAAATAAAGATCACAACCGAAGTTATGGTGTCGTTATAATCCAACCGCTCTATTACAATGTTATCACCCCATATAATGAAGTTGGCCCCTGATGTTAAGGTATAACCCCTTATAATGAATTGGGTTTCTGATATTAACTTGGGTGGGGTCTGCTAATAGTAAGTTTGGATGGGGGCTACTGATGTTAAGTTATCACCTCATATAACGAATTTGGCTGCATGCAGTAGTATAGGGAATAGGGGTTCTGGGCCAATAGCCATCTATTCTTCAAACTAACCACTATAACAATATAAAATTGGATAGTTAAGGGCCTATGGGATTTGTTGTTTTATAGGTCTATTCGAATTATAACTCGCTATATAAATTTATCTACTTTTAAGTACCACATCTTACACAGAATAATCGAACTTGCTCACCACTTCACAAAATAATAAGTTTAAAAATCATAACCAGTCCCGCCCAGAACCCCTATTCCCTATACTACTGCTGCTGATGTTATCACGCCATGTAACGAATTCGGCTGCTGATGTTATCACGCCATGTAACGAATTCGGCTGCTGATGTTATCACGCCATGTAACGAATTCGGCTGCTGATGTTATCACGCCATGTAACGAATTCGGCTGCTGATGTTATCACGCCATGTAACGAATTCGGCTGCTGATGTTATCACGCCATGTAACGAATTCGGCTGCTGATGTTATCACGCCATGTAACGAATTCGGCTGCTGGTGTTATCACGCCATGTAACGAATTCGGCTGCTGATGTTACTGTAGCACCCTATATAATGAAGTGTGTCCCCTTTACGTATTTTGGAAGGCAAAATATAGACAAGAGACACGTGAACAATGTTACATTGTTTATTTGTTAGAAAAAGTCAGTTATAGGTTTATCTTCCGAAGGGTCCGAACTTGAAGCCTGGGTCCCCGGGCCGGGGATGGGTGCGTTCTGGGCGGCATTCACAGGCGCGGTCAATACAGTGTTTCTGTTGGTGTACATTATGACCTGCCACGGGTATCATCGGACACTCTGTGCAGTCAGCTTTCTGCTGACAGCTTGGAGCTGTAATACCAATATACTTTCTCAGGCTTGATAATTTAGAATATTCTGAAACATAGTATCACGATTTCCAGCTTCTTATAAATATGAATTGGAAACTCTCAAACATATGTAGGTTCCGAGCTTCTAATGAATATGAAATAGAAATTCGCAATCACATATAGTTTTCGAGTTTTTTATAAATATAAAATAGAAATTCACAAACGTATCTAGGTTCCATGCTTCTAATAAATATGAAATAGAAATTCTCAAGCATAGCTAGGTTATCAGCTTCAAACAAATATGAAATGGGAATTATCAAACATATTATAATGATTCCAAGTTTCTAACATACGAAATGGAATTTTTCAAACAAATTGTTTTGGTTGTCAGCTTCCAACAAACATGAATTGGGCACTTTGCTCGGCTACATTTGATATTGCACTAAAAACACAAGTTGTAATTCATTTTCAAGTGTTTTTCTTTTTAATTACCGATAATTTGAATAAGTATTTGAGAAAATGTGATGTTGATGCCAGCTATAAATCTGACCATTCTGTTATATGGCTAGAAATGTGTTTTTCACATATTGCTCATGGTAAAGGACTGTGGAAGTTTAATAATTCTTTGTTAAATGATATTGAATATGTTAACTGTATAAATAAGAAAATAGATGATATTATTCAACAATATTGTGCACCAGTATATGAACTGGATAGTGTACTTATGATGAAGAGATCTGATATACATTTTGTTATTAATGATCAGTTATTTATTGAAACTCTGTTAATGGAAATACGAGGTAAATCAATATCTTACTCAAGTTATAGAGCGAAAGAAAATAAAAATACAGAAGACAGTTTACGAAATGAAATTGCAAACCTTGAGTCGTGTTTGACGGAGGAAAATAAGGAAAAGTTATTTTTGTTACAAAATAAACTTGCAAAGATTAGAAATGAAAAACTTAAAGGAGCTTTTGTTAGATCCAGATCTAAATGGATAGACGATGGTGAAAAGGCCACAAACTACTTTTGTAATTTAGAAAAATATAATTCAACGTGTAAAAACATAGATTTTATTGAAAAAGATGGGTCATTAATCTTTGATCAAAAAGAAATATTACATGAAACAAGTATTTTTTATGAGAGCCTGTATAATGAACAAAATATAAAAAAAGAGATTGATTTGGAAAGAGAATTAGATGGTTGTAAATTTAATAAGTTAAATATGGATCAAAAGAACAGCTTGGAAGGTTTGCTTACTTTCGAAGAAGTCGCAAATACATTAAAACATATGAAGAATGACAAGAGTCCTGGAAGCGACGGTTTTACATCAATTTTTTTTAAAGTGTTCTGGAACAAAATTGGTCATTTTGTTGTAAGAGCTTTAAATTGTGCATTTTTAACTAATAAATTTTCAAGAAATATTAGATTAGGTACAATTACATGTATTCCAAAAGAAAACAAACCAAAACAATTCTTGAAAAATTGGAGACCGATAACATTGCTTAATGTTTTATACAAACTAGCTTCCGGTAGTATTGCCAATAGGCTGAAAAATGTCTTAAACACTTTAGTGTCTCGAGATCAAACTGGATTTGTCAAAGGCAGATACTAGGCTTGTGTATGATATTATGAAATATTGTGAAGACAATAATACTCCAGGCTTATTAATGCTAATTGACTTTGAGAAGGCTTTTGATTCATTGTCTTTTCAATTCATTGAGAAAACACTAGCCTTTTTCGGTTTTGGTGATATGTTTAAAAAGTGGATTAATTTGTTTTTACACCACACAGATGTCTGTGTACAAATAAATGGTTTTTTATCAAATTTCTTCAATGTAAAAAGGGGCTGTAGACAAGGGGATCCTATTTCGCCGTATATATTTATTCTATGTGCTGAAATTTTATCCATAAAAATAAAACATTGCAAAGATATAAAAGGAATTAAGATCAAGGATAACGAATATCTAATATCACAATTTGCAGATGATACTTCATTACTACTAGATGGATCTGAAAACACAATAAAAAGTGTTCTAGAAACACTCAATAATTTTGCATTGATATCGGGATTGAAAGTAAATTTTGACAAAACAAAGGTAATATGGTTAGGTCCGCTAAAATATACTACAAAATCAATCAAAACTAAATGGAAACTGACTTGGGGAGAAACTGGATTCACATTACTTGGAATAATCTTCGATGTAAATTTGAAAAACATTTGCAGTTTGAATATTGAAAATAAAATATTAAAGGTACAAAAATGCATTTCTTATTGGAAACGAAGAAAACTAACACCAATAGGAAGAATAACAGTTGTAAAATCATTGCTATTGCCGATGTTCACTCATCTATTTACAAGTTTGCCAACGCCGAAATCGGATTTTATTGAAAATCTTGAAAAGAAGTTTTTGGATTTTATATGGGATGGAAAAGCAAAAATTAAAAGAAGTGTTTCAATTAAAGACTACACAGAAGGGGGTTTAAAGATAACTGATATAAAAAGCTATATAGGTAGTCTGAAAATTAAGTGGTTAAAAAACTTCATTATACATAATAATGGCAAATGTTACAAGTTATTAGGAAGCCTGATTGATATGAATAAACTCTTAAACACAGGGAAATTGTTCTGTGAACTAATTTTAAAAAAAGAAAAAAATGAATTTTGGATTGATGTATTAAAAACATATATACTGTATATAAAAAAGTTTCGTTTCAATGATCTTACTGACATTTATAATATGCCAATATTTTATAATGAACATTTTCTTATTGGTAAGAAACCAATATTTTTTTCAGCATTGTATGATAGAGGTATTAGATATGTAAAAGATATTATAGACAATGAAGGAAAGTTCGTAAGTTTAACACACTTAGAACATATTACTGGAAGAAAAATGAATTTTCTTGATTACAATAGCTTGAAGAATGTTATCAAATATTTTATTGATAAATACGGTTTCACTATAAAAGAAGATCATGGTTCTATTGTTGGCTTTCCAACTGTAAATTGTTACATGTATCCAATATTAACAAGAAAGGATATGAATAAGTTTGTATATAACACTCTATCTAAAAATGATGAGGTTCCTACTAGTAAAAGAAAGTGGACATCCATGTTTGAAGATAGAGATATAAACTGGAAACATTGTATACAGCTATGTTTTTAATTGTACAAGAGATACGTCTATCCAATGGCTACAAACGAGAATAATGCATAGAATATTACCTACAAATTCATTCCTATTTAAAATGAAAATAGTAGAAAACAGTTTATGTATTTTTTGCGGATCTAAAGAAGAAACCATAGTTCACCTATTTTGGGAATGTTGTGAAGTCAAACCAGTTTTAAATTTCATTTCAAATAAAGTGTTGCAATATGATCCTGAGATAAAAATTGACAGCATGAGTATATTGCTGGGATCATGTAAAAAAGACTTCAACTTAGATGTTTTATTTTTGGAAGTAAAAAGATATATTTACCTGTGCAAAATAAAAAAGGTTAAGCCTTCTAATGAAGGAATTAAAAATTATTTACGGCTGTCATGGGAAATATACGAATCGTCAAATATTAAAAGTGAAGAAAGGAATCTTTGGACATTTGTAAGATATTTTATTCCTGACTGCATTTCGACATAATATGTGAGGGAAAAAAATATTGAAACATCTATGTGCCATAATAACAGGTTTAGATACATTGTGAAATAGGTTGAGTATATGTATTTGAATGTTTGTTTATACATGTCAGATATTGTAACATGAGTAAATAAAAAAAAATCATAATAAAAAAAAAAAAAAGTGTTTTCTTCTGCCTACCTTTAACTCTCCAAATCTGAAATTTCGCAGAAAAAAACTCTACCTGTCTACAAAATGCAATTAGGCTGTCAAACTCTAGACAAAATGCAATTAGGCCGTCAACCTCTACTTGTCTACAAAATGAAATTAGGTTCGAGTTATTTGACGCCTCACCTGGATCCAGACTGTGTTCATGGGTAACCAGTTATCTGCCCACAGCGGGTTAAATGTTAAAATACATGTTGGTCAGTGTCTTTTGTTGTGACCACTGGCAAAACTCCAACCAGCAAAAATAATTATTAATCTGCTAAAATCTCCCTATTGATTAAAAATGTATTAAAATTTATCACGGAAGAAAATTACGATTATTACGACAGACAGTGCACACTGTGATAAAATGGCTCCATATTGAGCAGGGTCCATGCTTATAAAACTTTTAGTTGAGTCTGAGAACGTTCTCAAGCTTTTGATTGGTCAGATTTGAGCCTTTGGCTCAAATCTGACCAATCAAAAGCTCGAGAACTCAAATCTGACCAATCAAAAGGTTGATCTTAGAGTACACTGTTTGCAAAAGTCTTATATATTCGGTTCCCACACGGTAAGGGTAACATCTATATGATTATTTATGTCAGATACATAAACCATACTCGTTTTCATCTGCAACAGGTACATATACCATACTCGTCTCTATCTACAACAGGTACAGATGCCATACTCGTCTCTATCTACAACAGGTACAGATACCATACTCGTCTCTATCTACAATAGGTTCAGATACCATACTCGTCTCTATCTACAATAGGTACGGCTCCCGTGCTCTACTTACAACATGTGCAGATATTAAGCTCACACGCCTTTGACTCGCCATGCGGACAAGCCATTGTGCATTCTTCAGGGTCCATGTTCTCACAGGCTTTTCCATAGACGGCTATAAGAAACCAGAACACATCAGTGGCGTAGCTTCCTATTAGGCACAAAGGCACGGGCCTACACTTTATTTTCAGAAGTCGAAAAATAAAAAAGGCTAAAAATGCCGAAAATGCAATAAAAATGACGACTAAATGGGGTTAGAAGTAAACCCCATACATGTATATCGGATCGATGACAAGATCAAGTTTTGAACTTCAAGATAAATTATATTTAAGAAATATTTATAAAAACTCGTAAATGTTTCTAGATCTTCTATTTCAGGTTATAGATGTATAGCCTAGGCTACCAGTCCGTTTCAGTCATAATCAGTGGGCCAAAGAAATTATCAGCGAATTACACAATGTCGCCTCCTTAATTTATTGTAACCCGGTTCTGACAAGTTTTCTAGGCGCGTTTAGATCTACATATCTATATTTAAAACACGTAAGCATGGGCGATCGCGGTCCCCCGTACCCTGATATTGGAATTTCGAACTTCAGCATTACAGACGAAAATACAAACTTTTGCATCCTTAATGAGGCACGGGACTCGTGCCTTTTTTTTTTTTTTATCAATTTCCAATCAGGTAAGAAGGCCGTTCTGTATATAAAAAAATATTGACTGCACAATGTGAGATAAGCACGAAAAAAAGGCTTCAGCTTCTACATGTATTGTTCGGAACAAATAATACAATGTATAAATAGATTAAGAAAGTGCCAAATAGACATGTTTGTATATATTTAAAATAGAAATGAAAACAATAATGAGATAAACTAGTAATACTCATACTCGATGCTTTAAAATTTGAGTTTAATATAGTTGTACAAGTGTTGGTACAGGTAAACTACATCCCGTGACATATTCCCCCACCAAGTTGAAATTCTTCTCGAATTTCTATGGATACGGAGAGCAATTTGCAATGTCTCCGGAGCACAAACGGTCTCGGTCCCACGTTTGGCGCCAAATGTAACCGGGGTTTCTCCGAGAGAAAATATATCCAACGGGTGTGGGAATCGAACTAGAGACCTCGATACTCCCAGTCAAGCACTCTATCACATCGCCGTATAAGCCTGCTTGCACAGCAAGGCTGTGCAAGTGTTGATACAGGTAAACTGCACCTCGTGACATTATTATTATTATTAAATGCGTAACAAGTAAAATACCGCCGGCAATAATTTAGAATACACGCTTTCATTTTCTGATGATCGGTTTTAAGAGCAGACCATTTTTACCTAAAGAGGCAGCAGCTCACAGGCTAGTAGACTAGCAACATGGTAGACAAAGACTTACATTTCAGTGGACCAGCAAACTGCGATCAATCCTCGTCCCGCCGGTTGTACGCAGTTTGCGGTTTGCTGGTTCCACGGGTTATGCAATTGACACAGAATTTATTTAAATTCACAGATCTATATATCTTTACAATAATTCTATATGAGACAAGGCTGTGTTGCAGGAGCTCTAACTATTAAACATTCAAAACTCAAACCAGATCTTCTGCCATGCATTCGACATAGTATATGATCAGCTAGGCTTGCACGTTATGTGCAACACATACTTTATAATGTGCATCAGAGTGTTGTGTTACCAGTTTGATAGAAATACTCACGTCGGAATATGAAAGAAAATCTATAAATCTAAAAACAAATCTGACAACATCTTTCCGTCCAAAAATGTAAATTCCCTCACATTCAGGGGCGCGCCTGGACATATGCACTTACGCACGTGCGTACAAGTGCTTGAACAAATAGAAACTTAAGCAATGCTGAAACGGTCTTAAAATGTTGATACCTCTCTTTGGTAAGGTCTCCGAGACTGTCCCTCAAATGTCCAGAATTTCGAGTTATGTGATTTCAAAAGCTTTGAAGTTTAGATAAAGGATAAATATATAACGCTGTTCGTTAAATTTACCAGTTCAACACGCACAACAGAAGTCTAATCCTTTAATAACTATTCCATCATTGCTTACAGTCCAACATGGCTTATTGGCATCTCTTGAAAATTTGCACCCTTCCTGATGGCCATGTCTTTTTTCAATTAACAGCTCAAATAAGGGCTACCTAAGCGACACTCCAAGATAATTATATTGAAGTCTTAGTGCTCAGTGATTCACAGGAGAATATTTTGAAACTTCCACTTCAGTCATGGAAATTAGCCATGCCAGTAGCGGCAAAGTATGTAACACGTAGGTTTGAAAACGAAAGGTAGAGGGTCACTCATTCAAAAATCTGACCATTGGTTTCAGAGAATATATAGAATGGTCTGTAACTTTGAGTACATGGACTGCACTTTAAGTATCCGAGATTTCACTCTGCGTCTAGTAGTTGTTTACAGACCGCCACCATCACGTGCAAATGGTCTAAAAACTGGGGATTTTCTTGAGAATGAGTGGCCATCTTTCTTATCTAAATTTGCCACCACCGACAGACCGGTCGTCATTGTAGGGGATTTAAACATCCACCTTGACATTCCAAATGACAGAAACACTGCTAACTTTGTTAGTACACTTGAATCATTTGGACTGCAACAACATGTGAGTGAAGCCACTCATATAGGAGGACATACCCTTGATGTTGTTATTACACGGGACGGTGATGACTGTGTGTCGAACATTGAAGTCACAGATCCTGGACTGTCCGACAGTAGTGGTAAAGTTTCGCGAGATCATTTTTCCGTAACTTTCGAGGCAAAGGCCGCGAAACCCCCAACTGTGAGGAAAACTGTTTCATTTCGGAAACTTAGGGCAATTAATATAGAATCATTCAAAAGAGACCTCGTAAACTCGGAACCCATCGAATCGAGTATGCAGACGACAGATGTTGATGAGCTGGTTAAGTCATATACACAAACACTGGCGGCACTTGTCAATAAACATGCACCACTGTGTACAAAAACCATAACGCTCAGACCATCATGCCCTTGGTATACCCAGGAACTGCATGATGCTAAACATGTAAGGCGCAAGTTGGAACGGAACTGGAAAAAGTCCAAACTCACAATAGACCATCAGCTATATAGAGAACAGTGTGCCAAAGTCAACAGGCTACTAATTAAGTCAAAGATTGATTTTTACTCAGAGAAAGTTGAAGCATGCCAGGCAGACTCAAAAAGTCTTTTCAGAGTCACTAAGCATCTGCTAGGTTCAACTAGTGACATCTCATTGCCTAAGACTTCGTCCTCGAAGCATCTTGCACAAGAATTCAGTGACTTTTTCGTTGACAAAGTGGACAAAATACGTGCTGATATTGCATCAGGCACTGTATCCAGTGCGACGATTGACACTGAGATGCAGCATTCAACAAACGTATTAGAAAAGTTTGCTACAGCTACAGTAGAAGAAGTAGGACAGATCATTAAGGCATCCCCCTGTAAGTCTTGCGAACTGGATCCAATACCTACATGGCTATTAAAGTCATGCCTTGATGAACTCCTACCGATTTTGACAAACATTGTAAACTCCTCTTTAGACAATGCCTATGTTCCAAAAAGTTTCAAAAGGTCACATGTCAGACCTATTTTAAAGAAACCGGATCTCGATTCAAATGAACTTAAGAATTATAGGCCTATATCAAATCTGCCATTTGTCTCCAAAGTGTTAGAAAAAGTGGTTGACAAACGCATTGAGTCCCACCTGAACTCAAACAATCTACATGAGCACTATCAATCAGCATACCGAAAGCATCACTCAACAGAGACTGCTCTTCTGAAAGTTCAGAATGACATCCTTCAATCCCTAGATAAAGATGAAACAACAGTTCTGGTGATGCTTGACTTATCGGCTGCATTTGACACTATCGATCACGAAACATTGCTAAAGCGCCTTGAAAAAGACTTCGGAATCATTGGGAAACCCCTTGAGTGGATGACCTCCTATCTAAATGACCGCTATCAAATAGTGTCAGTAGATGGGGAGTTGTCCACCCCAGTAAATATGAAATATAGCGTGCCACAGGGATCGGTCCTTGGACCAAAAAACTACATCATGTACACAAAACCTGTCGGCTCAATCTGCAGAAACCATGGGCTAAAGCACCATTTTTATGCCGATGACTCGCAATTATACCTGTCCTTTAAGCCCAAAGACATTTCCTGTCAACAAGAAGCTTTATCACGAATTGAGATCTGTCTCAACGAAATAGGCTCTTGGATGCACCAGAACATGCTGAAGCTCAATACTGACAAAACTGAGTCATCCTGTTTCATGCAAAAAACACAGTAGTACCTGAAGACATTCATGTGCAAGTAGGCCCCTCTAAGATCAAACCGTCTTTGTGTATAAAGAATCTCGGTACATGGCTCGATTCACAAATGGATATGGCATCACACATCAATTCGGTGTGTAGGTGTAGTTATGCACAGCTCCGACGAATAGGTCATATAAGAAAGTACCTCTCACCTGATGCTACCAAGACTTTGGTGAACTCTCTGGTTACATCAAAAATAGACTACTGCAACTCATTGCTGCATGGAATTTCAAAAAGCACACTGCAGAAACTCCAAAGAGTTCAAATCACAGCAGCCCGCATCATAACCAGGACTCCTCGATATGATCATATCACGCCTGTTTTGAAAGAACTTCATTGGCTTCCGGTTCAACATCGCATTGTATTCAAAATTCTGACACTTACGTATAAAGCCATGCACAATGAATCCGCCAAGTACATTGTCAACATGCTTGACGTGTATCGGCCCCGCAGAGAATTAAGGTCAGCAAGTAGCTCCTTGTCGTTGGTTGTACCAAAAAGTCGTAAGGTAAAATACGGTGAGAGAAGTTTCATGAATGCAGCTCCAAAACTCTGGAATGCTCTGCCATCAGGCATTAGAGATGCAAGCTCACTGGCATGTTTCAAAAGATCTCTGAAAACACATTTCTTCAACATATACTACTAGGACAGTTTAGGGAAAGTAGCTTATAATCATCAATTCTCATACCTTACGATTCCTTTGCCATTGCAGCCATTGTGGTTCCTACCGGTTAGTGATTTCGTATTTATTGTATATCATATTTATTGTATATATATTGCTTATAATTCACCGACTTGGTATAAATAATCATGTGGTTCCTACCAGTTGGTGACTTTATACTTATTGTATATTTATTGCATATCTTTCATTGACTGGGTGGATACTCATGCGGTTCCTACCGGTTAGTGGTTATACATTTATTGTATATCTATTCCATATCTTTCATTGACCGGGTGGATAATCATGTGGTTCCTACCGGTTAGTGATTTTATATTTATTGTATATATATTGCATACATTTCATTGACTGGATGGACGACCATGCCGTTCCTTCCGGTTTATGATTTCATATCTATTGTATATTTTTTGTATATCCTTCACTAACCGTCCGGCTAGTGATTTTTATATTTATTGCACATCTATTGTAAATCTTTCATTGTCTGGATAGATAATCATGCGGTTCGTTCCGATTATTGATTTCATCCATGTACAGCGCTTTTGAACGCACATATCCCGTGTGAAAAGAGCGCTATATAAATGTGGTATAATAATAATAATAATAATAATAATTTCACTACATTAGTAGCCATATATATAAAGGCAATTACCTATGCCCCTGGCATCAACATTTGTGAACGAATCCCAACGGCTTTGGAAATGTTGGTAAAGGGTAGCCTTTAAAACACTCTACTGTTGCCATTTAAAGAAAGTAAGTATAACCCTGATGGCCACACTTTTAACAAATAAGATATTTTGAACAACGTTGGTAGACGGTGGACTAAAGATAATTCTGTCAAATTAGTGAATTACAGTGAAATCGGCCAAGCGAACAGTTTTTCTGTTGGTTGTCAGGGCAAAAGGAGTTCTGCACACATTTCTATGTTTTGAACAAAAAATGAAAGATTACTCACAATGACTGATTCTATGAACGTTTGTCACTGTTGGCCCAGATATTTTAGAAGTAGTGTCGTTTAAGTTTATTGTTTATGACGGACAATGCATGCCAACGGATATATAAAACACTATCAAAATAGTTCACATTGAGTGCCTATTTTAGCTAAAGCAGTTGAAATAAATGATATGCAACATGGGTAGCTCTTTCGGCATTTTCAGTGATTAGCATTCGAATTAAATGGTTGTAGAAAGACACTTTGACGTACGTTTAAATACGACGTTGGTCAAGTTTTGAGTAGGTTAAACGTTACACAAAGGCTAAAGATCAAAATAAAATGTTTGTGTTCAAGCCCTGATATAAAACCATGCAAGACTGGTGGTCCTTTGATAGCCATTTTCTATATACCAGTCGTATGCGCAATGCACATGCCCTTATTTAAAGTCGTCGTTATACATTGCACCATTTAAGATCTACAATTTTGAGCTACAGCAAAGACATGCATTTAATTAAGATCCTAATGTATGCATCATAACATGTATTGATTCTCTTCCATTCAATTACTTTCCCGTCTAATACGTCTGTTTTGTTGATGTTAGATTAGTTGTAATTAAACCTTTGTCGGTCTTGGGATAGTGGAATTACTGTTTTAATGTTTGCATATATACGTATATTTGAGCTAAATATATTGAAATATCAAGGCCCCGGGTTCTGTCATGTTTTGTTATCTCAATATTCTTCTGTTACTAACACAAACTTTGGACATTATATACACGTTAGATAGTATGTGTTTAAAATTGATGATCTAGCCAGTATCTTTGCCGAAATGCCTTTCACGATTGTACTTCAACGATTCTAGAAACAATTATTCATGGGAGAGGATGGGGTCCATGCCTTAAACCTTTCCTAGCATTGGTGCGTATCTAATAATTAGGACCAGGCACGCCCCTGACATTTGAAGCATTTATATCATTTACACTTTATATAAAAGTCTTCCCAGAACCCTCTTAAATGCGCCTCCATCGTTGTAGATTTTCAACCTATATAAAGTCGTGCCTACACATTTGTTTCAGGCAAGATACGCCCCTACACATACTTTAGAATATCCTCTTTCATATAGGGAGGAATGTGTGTTCGAGAGTGTGTGAGATCAGTATCCGTATATAAGTTTATATATCTTGAGCGAGTTAGAGGATAAGGGTGAATGAGATCCTCTTACTAGAAAAGAGCTCGCGCTGGCAGACTGTTTGGTACATTCTGGTGAATTGCAAGGTACAATCACAACAATGCTTTTCCAATATCGTTATTAATTATAGTGTGACCTTAAGTTTTATGTTAAAAACTGTTCGGTTTACAGGACAAAATATCGGAGAGCATAGTTTATGTAAGGTAAACACTTTATCTTATAGACTTCCTTACACCACAGTAGATAATGTTATAGTAGCACAGAAAAACATCCACTTAAGTGCTGCTTATACCAAGATGTATTTGAATTTAAATATATTGTATATAATTCAAATATAACATTCAAATGAAAAGGGCCTCAGTGGTCAAGTGTTTGCAGTCCCTAAATGACAATTATTTTGCTTCTCATAGCACTAGGTTTGATCCAGGTCTTAGTCTGGGTCCATGCTTATAAAGCTTTTAGTTGAGTCTGAGTTTCGTTCTCAGGCTTTTGATTGGTCAGTTTTGAGTTCTCAAGCTTTTGATTGGTCAGATATGATCCAAAGGCTCAAATCTGACCAATCAAAAACTTGAGAACGATCTCAGACTCAACTAAAAGCTTTATAAGCATGGACCCTGATCTTTCATGTAAGGATGTCTTCCAGTCGGCTGGTAAGTAAACTGAAATACTACTGACGCCATGTAAATAAAAAAATGAATACAGAAAATATTAAGAGCACTAATTTAAGTGCCATTTAAGCAACGGTTTATTAATTTAACTGTTATGGTTCCTCAAAATACTACAGTACAACCTCTCTATAACGGCCACTAAATTGTGTTAATTAGTTGGTATTTAGGGCAGGTGGCTGCTTAAAGCAAGGTGAAAGTAAAACAGAACGCTCCTATAGGAGCGTTCTGTTTTCCTTTCACATTGCTTTAAGCAGCCACCTGCCTTTAACACAAAATACTTGATGTAATTTAGTGTCCGTTATAGAGAGGTTTTACTGTACTTGGTATAGAATAACAGCTGAATCCGATTTGTTTTGTTTCACTTCGCGTTGAATTTGAACATTTCTGTGGGATGTTGTCACTAAAAAAACAGCATGTTTATCAGTTATCTACAGAAGACCAAAGAAACATTTTAACTGTAGACTTTATTAAATTTATAAAACTGTATTTACTTAAGACTTCTAGTTTTCTATTCTTTGACCTACTACTTGATAGCATTATTTGTTCTGTATTTCTTCCAAAGATTATGTTTTTGAAGAAAATAAAATCAGTATGTCTTTATTGTAAATTGAATAAATATGTATTTTATACAATAAATATATAAAATAAACAATAAATACACAGTTTTAGTAATGATTTTTTATAATATTTTCTCCTCCTAAACTACTGAGTTGAACTTGATCTTAAGTACTGACCCATATATTTAATGTATCAAAGTATATTAAATAGTTGCAATCCGCAGCTGCACAGTTAGGTCATATAAGCCATGATTTAAAATCTTATTTGCAAAACATGCAGACGGTATTTTCAAATAAGTCTCATTGTCAGTCTGTAAGACAGGTACAAGCTTAATGCTGGGTATTTTCTGCATCCTACATGAAACAGCCACCTGCCAAAAAAAGATCTTAATTCGTCTTCAATAAAAATCAACTTTATAGGAGTTTAACTGTAATTACGAAACACTGTGATATCTGGAAGGCGGGAGGTGACAGGTTAATTTCTGTGTCACGGTATTGATTTTGACTAGAGCATACAACAGAACTGACGTAAGGTGTGTATAATCCCCCAGTTCTAATGTGGATACGGGTGCAAACAGAAGTGCAAGCATCGGTGTAGATATTGGACACTTTATAATGGTCAGTAAAATACTATACGGTTCTTGTTATCTTAAAATATCTTTTCCAACGCTTTCCCCTCATGTACATTCATGTAAGAAATAATGACATTAATAGTACTAATGATATAATTTTCAATGAAACATTTGAATACAGTATAGTTTTGCCTCTAGGCAGAAACAGAAGATTAAGATAAATATTATTCCATAAATAAACAGAGCAGAACCTGGGGCCGCTTCATCTGGTTCTTCTTTGTGACGTATGAGTGAAGGGTTAACCCTTCGCTTGCTGAATTCTAAAATACATTTCCCCTTATTTATCCATGCCCTGTTGTATAATTACATATATCTTCAGTGTGTACAAGTATTTCGCTGTTCAATCACTGCTGTGGAGTGCACTGGTTGCACAATCAACTTGTAAATAGTGCTGACCCTGATGAGACAGCTCCTGCAGGAGCTGTCTTATCTGGGTCTTCACTATTTAGAGGTAGGTATATTGAAGTGAATAGCAAGCGAAGGGTTACTGTTGCGACAGCCTGCCAGTAACTCAGTAATATGTGTAAATTGTCCTTTGTTCCATTTTTTTTACAAAACCAAACCTGAGTTATATTGTTTCAACATCCCGAATGCTCCAAAGGTATCTGTATCGAGGGTGTATGTCGCTTTAACAGTGGTTTAGTCAATATATAGCGACACCCAGCTAACTACATTTTGGGGAAGACACTGACGTGTTTCTGTACATGAACAAAATGCACTCTGTCTTGCCCGAAAAAAACCTCACAGCGGACAGAGAAGGTGTGAGCCCGGTCACTTTTGCCCTTCTTTATTCTATGTAAAAACAGGCATTTTCTGCATCCCCTAGCTACTTCCATGCATAGATTTGGGTTATACCCTCTTAACACATTCATATTTAGTCCTAACACAGTCTCTAGATCACCAGAAAACAAGGTCAAGAACGTTGACTTTTTTCACTACACACAAAAGTATGTACACACCGTTTATTTTCGCTTTAAATTTGGGCCATTCTGACGCTCCACACACATATTTCCCAACATCCACCAGAGGAAGTAGTCCTGCAAGAGAGATACAAAAATGACCCAGAGAATACACACAATAACTTGAAAATATGCAATTATTCAGCCTGTCAAGTTCTTAAGAAAAACTTATTAGCTCATATTTAAAGCACTGCATTTCTAAAGAACTACTTCTTACTGTACTACGACCTCCGGAAGCAATTGCTCACCGGGGTCACACCAGAACCACCGACCTATCGAATGCCAGTTACCAAGGCCGGAATGTTCCCAAGGAGACACTCTGCTAGAATTAATAGCCTTTAATTTCATTGAAACGCATTTGCACACATTTTCATATGCAAACAGCATAGACCAAGAACAGAGGGTCATTTTTGCTTATGAAGGAATATATGTCTGAATCTACATATTGTGCAATGTTAACCCTTTCGCTGCCAATGCCGGATCTGTGATTACCTATGCAAATAGTTTGGATCCAGATGAGACGCCGAGTAACTCGGTGTCTCATCAGGATCCAAACTGTTTGTTACTGTTACTATGTTTTTGAAACAAAAATGAAGAAAATCAAAATAATGAAAATTTGTAGCAGACGACAAAGTTAGCAGACGAAAATCCATGTAATTATTAACCAAACAGTCATTATTTCATAATGAATATTCATGAGGTAAATAGGTAATAATGCAGCCAGACTGTCTACATATTTAGATTCTGGTGCGTGTATTGATATTCACCAGAGAAAGGGTTAATAAAATAAAGTAGGAGATCCTTCGAAAGCAAAAGCAAGAATGCGTAAAGAGAAAATTACCGACTCGGTTTAATCGTGCCTGTTCTGTTCATGAGAATGTATTAAATATGCAACGCTGCCCGTGTTCACTGGCCCCGGCTTAAGTGGTATTAAATTTTCATAAAAAAAATAAAGCTGATGTTCCAAAGTCATATTATGTAAAATTCAAATTCATGACCGTCAGTGATATTCTTATTTTTATATATGACTATAGTGAAATTAACGCATTTGCTCTCAAGTTGCTATTATTTACGATAAATTTGTTCAAAGTGACTCTTGAAACCCATTTATTTTTATATTGAGAAGGTACGTCGAACAAAACATTTACTGCTATAAACCACTATCATCAACTGATTCAGCACACAGTACTGGGTTGCCCATGTCTCATTTAGCGGAAGTTAAACTGGGTTAACTGTCCGAAACCATTTCATGAATTTCAATATTACCCAACCAATCGGATTCATCAAAACAAATATGATGGCTATTTGCTTCAATCTGTATATTTGACAACTTGGATATACTGTTCGCCCCGCCTCAGTCTGTAGACGATCGCTTTCTGTACAGCCTGGGGTTGTGTTATCGTCCATTGGAACTATCCTAAACGCCTCCTTGTTTGTGAGCATTGCTGTAGGACTCGATGACATGCTGCCAGAATGTGACTGTATCTGCACGTTTGAATCTTTTACCAGCAATGTCGTCTACTTTACGTTACATTATGAAACTTCCTTCAATTTCTTTTATGAACCCTAAACGGAGTGTGTAAAACCATTTGAATCCTGTATCCATGCTTATAACGCTTTTAGTTGAGTCTGAGTTTGTTCTCAAGTTTTTGATTGGTCAGATTTGAGCCTTTGGCTTAAATCTGACCAATCAAAAGCTTGAGAACTCAAATCTGACCAATCAAAAGCTTGAGAACTCAATTGAAAAGCTTTATAAGCATGGACCCTGATGAGAGACACCGATGAGGATAATAGTATCAAACTATTGCACCAACCATGCAACTGTTCATTTCAGGACGACGGTTGCAACTGTTATTCTTCTTCTGACTCTCGGGTATGTTCATCCATATCAGCACTATCAGCTTAAGATACCTAACGGAGAAAAAGTACCCCATCCTTGTAAACCCAGCTACATATGGAGTGGCGTGGGACATGAGAACCATTTAGGGGGCAGAAAAAGAAACTCGTTCGGTGTTGACTTTAAAAATAACAACTACGTAAGTTAATTGATTTCTGAAATAGTAATTTCTCAAAGATATATGTGTATGTACGGCATATACGACATATAATTAGTATTAGTGAGGTGACAGTAATATTAATCAGCTTTTACATTAACCCTGAAATATATTCAGCTCAAGTTTATATATATATATATATATCTGCTCAATTTTGACTACATCCGTTTCGATGAAGCTTTTGATAAACTATTAATGGAGTATCAAGGAAAAAGTAGTGAAGTAAAGCAGGAAAAGACAACACAGAAAACGAAACCAACACCAAAACCAGCAGAAAGCAAGCTAGCAAGCAACACACACACACGCGCGCATGCACGTAAGCATGCCCGCGCACGCACAGGCACAGGCACACACACACACGCGCACGCGCACACTGTTATTACAACAGTAGAACCCTTCTTAATATACCGCCAAAATTGTTTAATTCTTTGTATATGGGGTAGGTGGTAGCTTAATGCAGGGCGATATCCCACAGTAGCTTTTTGCATAACCTTCGTTCTGTATTAAGCAACAGAATGCTTTTAAAGATACACATGTGTATTGGTCACGTGTCTGCTTTAGGTAGGTTTCACAGTGTATATTAAATCTACCTCTTCGACCTTTACTATTACGTCTACCTCTTCGACCTTTGCCTATAACTGGAATACAAACAGTCTGGGGAATACCAAAAAAACCCTCTTTACCTCAATTAACGTCTTTGCAAAGCGAATAGACCCATATCAGACGGCTCTTTTAGGGGTCTTCTAATCAGGATCTGCTCTATTTGTATGGGGTATAATATAGATCTGAGCTAAAGCATTATGTTGCCACATATCATTATAGAAATAATCTTAAGGACACTTTCTACAGTTTTATGAAAAATTAATCCTTTCATAGAATTTTCTAAAATTTTGGTATATAAGGTAAAATTTAATGGTGAATTCAAAAATAAAAATATATGTCGAAGTGTTAGAATTTTGTAAATTGACAGTTTCCGTGGTAATCGTATGTGCTAAAACTGACTACACTTTCTGTAAATATTATTAAACTGAACCAAAAGCATTATAATATACAAAACAAACATGATTTTACATATGCATTACTGTTTTTTTACTGCATGAAAAAGATAGTAATCTGAACATTTTTCTTTACAAAATAAGTTTTTCATATTTCGTCATTCGACAAAAAATGAGAAAAATAAACCGTATTCTGCGAATAAATAAAGATATTGAAAAATTTCATAGAATTTTCCAAATTTTTGATATACATTGTATTAGGCAAAATGTTATGGTGAATTCAAAAAGAAAAATATATGTCAACGTGTTAGACTTTTTGTAAAATGGCAGTTTCCATGGTAACCGTATGTGCCAAAACTGTCAAAATGACACTTTATGTATATAAATATATAGAAATTATGAAATAAAAAATATATATACCTTTTTTTAAAATTATACACTAAAAGGTTTAGGTTGACGTTTTATGTTTCATCAGAAATCCGTGGTTTCCATGGTAACCACTTCACTAATAGTACAACAAGTAGTGAAATACATAAAAAGTGAAACATTTTCAAACATACAGAATAAAATAATCCTGATTAGTTTTCACTACATATTACTAGACAGTTTATGAAAGTACAAAAATGAGTCATGCAGGAAATACCACATACAGAACAAACACTCGCCCGAACAGCAACACAAGGAAACAGCAAATGTACATGGGTAGAAAAAACAACAAGAGACGCACAAAGACAAAACAAACATACAATAGGAGGAAGATGGAAGTACTGCCTTGGAACGGTCAGTGACAAAAGTCACCGGGGGTTTAAACCGGTTTATGGGCGCCCAACCTCACCCTTATTCCATCCCCATCCTAAAAGACAAACAGTGTAAATAAACGTATCCCCTCTCCGACTAATCTACAACAACCGCGACAGCAAATACAGTGGTAAAGTGCATGTATAACAAAAAAACATTTAATTGAACATACTGTATCCACCTATCGCTAGTGTACTCAATGATTGAGCTGCAAACAGAGTAACTGTAGAAAAGTAATAAAGGGTACGACAAAAATGAAATAGTACAGATATCCGACGTTCTCCTTCCATTTCTGGATTTAAGAGGTCGCCTTCATAGAGTACTAAACCTTTCTTGTCGGCGTACATGCAAAGAGGCCAGCGTGATTGCCAACTGTAAATGGGTTCACAACCAAACATGCAGTATGTTGTAATAATACAGGATCATATCCCTTTTTAATGAATTGTTTTATATATTTGATGAACAAAGTGAGAAAATGGGTATGTCCAATAATTCTACGAAGTTTGTAAATCACATCACCATAAAATTCAGGATGTGAAATACCGTATCGCAAAAGTACCTTGAGATTACATTTGTACTTGCCAATAAGCGAGAGATTTCGATAGTAAAATTTAGAGAAAGTTTTTCTTAGTTTATGGTATCTATATCCTTGTTTAAGCAGTTTTTCAGTTAAAATGAGATTTCGACTGTTAAAATCGTCAATAGATGAACAAGCTCTAGCAAAACGAATAAGTTGAGATATATAAACCCCGTAAGATGGAGCACGGGGAACATCCCCGTCAAGATGAGGAAAATTTACAATATTAAAATCAAAATCATCTCTTTTGTCATATATTTTAGAAGAAATCATTCCATTATTAATTTTAAGGTCTAGGTCAAGAAACGCTGCATAATTGTCGGACGGGTTAGCTTTATTCAATTTGAGTTCTTTAGGATAAATTGTAGGAATCAGAGCATTAAAGAAAGGGTTATCTAAGTTAAAAATATCATCCAAATATCGACAAGTATCATTGAAGGCTTTTATAACATCTTCTTGTGATTGAGGATTCAAACTCAACATGAAATCTCTCTCATAGCAGTACAAAAACAAATCTGCGACAAGTGGTGCACAATTCGTACCCATGGGAATACCAATTACCTGACGGTATATAGCATTCCCATAACGTACAAATATGTTATCCAAAAGAAAGGTTAGTGCTTCGCAAACTTCTGAGTAAGTCCAATTGGTGTAATATTTCATTTGCTCGTCAGTAAAGAAAGCTTTTTCAGCATTACATGCCAAAAGTACAAAAATGAGTCATGCAGGAAATACCACATACAGAACAAACACTCGCCCGAACAGCAACACAAGGAAACAGCAAATGTACATGGGTAGAAAAAACAACAAGAGACGCACAAAGACAAAACAAACATACAATAGGAGGAAGATGGAAGTACCGCCTTGGAACGGTCAGTGACAAAAGTCACCGGGGGTTTAAACCGGTTTATGGGCGCCCAACCTCACCCTTATTCCATCCCCATCCTAAAAGACAAACAGTGTAAATAAACGTATCAGAACGATGTTTTTTCTCGGGCAAATACTTTCTGGATCAAGCTAGTAAGCTTATCCTTAATTAAAATATGAGGAAGAGTTGTGTACAGAGTTGAAAAATCGTAAGTGCTTACAGTGGATGCAAGATACCTTTTGTTCTTAAGTTTGTTTAAGACTTCTGAAGAGTTCTTAATAGACCAGAAGAGATTTATTCCAGAATTTTCATAAGTCTTATCACAGTAAAATTTTACATGTTCCTTTACCTTCGTTAAACAAGAAGTCAAAAGTATAGACAATTTAGTAGTTGTACATGAACTAGAATTTGCAATGAAACGCGCTTTATATGGTTTTTTATGTAGTTTTGGTAACCAATACATAGTAGGAAGTTTATGTTGTGTAATTTTAATATCGGTTCCAAATTGTTCACACTTTTTGACATGGTCTGAAATGATGGTCTTTTCGTCAGTGGTAACTGAAATGTATGACTTGGTATTAGTAATTTCCTGCTTCAAGACATCGATATAATGTAATCGTCAAATAATAATCACATTATTTGATGCCTTATCAGCAGGAACAAAAACGTATTTTGAATGGAAATCCTGTAAACCCTTTTTAAGATGTCTAAATGAAGTTCTAGGTTTAGGTGGAAGAAGGTGTTTATTAGAGCTGTAAAAGGAAATGCGTTTATCAATTATATCAAAAATTAGTTTTTTCCAACAAGAAAGGGCAGTAGACTCAACATGTTCTCTTCGACACCATTTAATACTAAAATTTTGTAAAGCCTCCGCAATCTGAACTCGACAAGAGTTAAAATCTATCAAGTCTATTTGTGTTTAAATTATCTTTAAATAACAACCACCTTGTCAATAAGCCCACTAAAAAGTGGAACAAGATCTGTTTTTCTTGCATAACTAGCGGGGAAAATATCGAATAGATTTTCCTGGCTGGGAACATGAGTTATAACTTGCATTCAAGAGTTATCAATATATGCAATGTACACACAGACGATGGTAACAGATTCGAATCCAATTTCGTGGATAAAATTTGAATACGTTTTCTAATATTCTGTTTGCTGAAGTAACCCTCACTTTTCTATTCACTTTCTCAGTCAAAAAACTTGTATATACCATCACGACATCCGCGAGTAACTGCAAGTGTCATTTATTCTTCTGATCCTTTCTCCCTTAGACTTTTTCGCAAAATGCCCGTTTATTCGATATTGTTAACTTATTTTTTGTTTCGTGGCTTTGTGTAACATGTTCCGATTACTATATAACTACATTCTTTGTGAAGAGTTACTATAGGTCATTATATTATTTATAAAAGACCACCTGTGGAGATTTTTATTAGGCCACCGATTGGTCAAATGTCGAACTTAATTCGGGACGTTTTACATAAATATGATTATCAACTTTGCCCAAATCCCGAATAGATTAAATGTTTTGAATATTTTTGCGGGACAGGATATAATAGTAAATTTACCGATTGGCTACGGTAAGAGTTGGCAGCCGACATAGCATCTGCCATAGTTTGATCACATGCTGTACACCATGGTCGTGTGAATGCTGTGGTGGCAGGGATCTCTTCGGCGTATCGATTAGGGGAGATAACTGCGTTGGAGGTGGCCGAAAACGTCTCTTAGTAATAGCATTGATATCATTGATGATTTGTCTGATCTGGGTCTACTCTGTTTGCAAATATATGAAAAGTCATTTATATGGGTAAAGGGATTAACCTGGGTATACGGGACAGCAGTTATTCAAATAACATTCATGTACAATTTGTTCTTTTTAATGGGTTAGTTTATAATGGCGAAGGGGTAGCCTGGATATACGGTCTAGTAATTATTCAAACATTAAACATGTTGTTTGAGTATTATGTTTTTAGAGTTAGTAATGAATAGCAAGGTGGTAGTTCAAACAGCGCTAGATTTATCAACAGCATTTCTATCTTTGATATGAATTGAAAGATGGACACTGTCACTCAGTGGTGCATTTCTGACTTGCTGGGGCCAAGGACTGAGTTTCGCTAATACCCACTCTGTTAATTGGTTGACTGGTGTTTCAATCTGTATTCCGTCATTGCCATACATTAATAAATTCCAAGACGTCAAACATGGTGATTAACGTGTGTAGCAATTTCTTCTCTTACACTTAACAACCCGGAAGCCATTATGGCCCTTGAGGCACATGCTTATTTTAAACTTGCAACGTAAAGTAAGTAACAAGGGGTTCATTCTAGCTATACAAAAATCATTGCCCTTCAAATTGAATTACCTTTTGTCATCACTATTGAGTCTTAATGAAAGCCCATACAAGTCAATTTCATGCATCTGCAAACCAAATCAGATAAGCCAGACAGAAAAAATATCTGTTCCCTTTAATTATATAATTTCACCTTTATTACCATCTGTTATAGAGGTTTCCTCAACAGTTTTCAAAAGATGCAACACTACCAAAATATTCACTTAATAAGCATTTGAGATAAAGAGATAACGATATGCTATTTGTAATATCAACATGAACCATTTTTGAAACTTCCAGTCGTCATGAAAAGTAAATGACCTAACCATTGCCGTCTGATCTTTATCAAAACTGTCAATCAGTGGGCTCGACTTTCTGTGTTTAACTTTTTTTACAGCGAAACCTGGCAGCAAATTAATAAAGAATCATTGAAGTCTCAAAATACAGGTTACTGCTTAGGGTGGAACATGTGTGATGCACGACACTCCCAAAGGAGTTTCGTGCACTACTCTTGTCCTGCGTTAAGTTGACACATTTCTATAAGGTTCCTATTCCGTCTTATTTTGAGTTTCGGCGTCTGATCAGTGACTTCACTTGATGTCTCCACTCTATTTCTATATCTGTACATTTGATTCGTCTCGGTAACTAATTTGGTATATTTCTTGTTCCAGAAATGGACAATCGCTTTGTGCCAGATGGACTCAGACAGGGACGACAAGACAAATGGAGAGGAACTGGGAGACCCAAATTGTATCTGGACACCGGGAACGAAACCGCAGTCGATATACGGGCTTTCCCATCCGGGTGAGTAAGAACAGACTGGATTCTAATAAATGAGTTTTGAATATACGTAAAAAACTTTGTAAACAGCAGGAAATGGCGACGATAACGAAACGGTACTGTCCAAATGTAAGTACGTGGTGATTGGCCATTGATGCTCATGCAGCCATTACATGTGTACGCCGTTTAGGTTTCCGAATGGCTGTACATATGTCTGTGCTGTGCTCATAACGGGGTTTACGTCACTTTAACACTATTTCAGTCATATTGCAACGTTCAGCAAATTACTGGCAGAGGAAATCCGAAAGGTCTTTCCGTTCATGGAACAAAATATTATACCATTTCGTGCACAAAATGCATCGGTGGACCACCGACCTACCGCAAGCCAACTGGACTATTTTCCAAAATGAAAACCCCAAATGTATCTCTGTCAATATTCACGACTGGACAATTTACTAGTCAACTGGACCATTTACTTGTACAATGAAAGAGTGTTTGAAAGTTTGGAAACACGAGGACCGAACAATATGGAATGTAAGCTCGAAAGCTATCGAATGTTAACTAAAGTAAGCGAAAATAAGAACAGGCTTGACTCAGATCAGAGGTTCTTTAAACTAAATTATTGACGAATGTCACAATAGCTCACAACGAGCACTTCGTTGTCAAATTGGCTAAAATAGTTAATGGTTGAGTACACTAGCGATAGGTGGATACCCTTTGCTCACTTAAATGTTTTCGTTATGCATGCACTTTACCACTGTATTTGCCATCGCGGTTGTTGTAGTTTAGTCGGAGAGGGGATACGTTTATTTACACTGTTTGTCTTTTAGGGTGGGGATGGAATAAGTGTGAGGTTGGGCGCCCATAAACCGGTTTAACCCCCAGTGACTTTTGTCAATGACTGTTCCAAGGCGGTACTTCCATCTTCCCCCTATTGTATGTTTGTGCGTCTCTTGATGTTTTAATAGTTATGTAAATTTGCCGTTTCCTTGTGTTGTTGTTCGGGCGACTGTTTGTTCTGCATATTGTGTTTCCTGCATGACTCATTTTTGTACTTTTATAGATACATATACCCAAATAAACAATTGTAAAAACAAACAATAGTAAATAATACAAACAGTATTTCTTCTTGTTTGTGTTCAGGAATGAAATACACATTTCAATAAAAGGTTTTCGGACATCTACAAATTCCCTATGTCAATAGTCCGAAGGGCGAAGAAGCAATAGCCTTGAGATATTCTGAAGAATATTAATACATGTATCCGAAATAATCGTACGTTACAGCTATACGTGTATAATTCATCCTTGCTGGAATCGTCTGATTAAGTACTCGTTCAATATAAACATGGCTAATGACCAGTTTATAGTTAACGGAATATGTATATCATGTAAGAAATAATGACATTATGACTATTTAATGGCTTAGTATTGGCACAGGGAGATTGGTTACGGCTGTAACTATAGAATCAGATCTATATTATTCCGTAAGCAAAGACAACAGACACTGATCGGGCGGTTCCTATCGGGAGTCGTCAGATCTGGTTCTACTCTGTTTGCAAATGTGTCAAATCGCGTTCTATCAGAGAGGGGTATTTTTCTATTTTAGGAACATATTTCTAAAGTCCTCCAAGACCTGCTCCTCACGTATCTGACAAGACTGACATTGTATTGTAACTAAGTACGCCATTGCAATGATATAATGATTTAATTTGATCCTCTCTTCTTATGCTTTTGCAGGTGTGTGTGACCCGTTTAACAATACACACTGTGATGGAAAACATGATATTGCTGATTGTGAACACTTGGAGTTTGAGTGCGATGCTCTTAGTGAAGAAGGTAATGTTCAATACTTTACCAAAGTCTTAATTAACATTAAGCCTGCTGATTAATTACCTATGCAAACAGTTTGGATCCAGATGAGACGTCGGATTATATCAAGATCCAAATTGTTTGATACTCGGACCGTTTTGTTGAAAAACAAAATGCAAGAAGATTTTTATCTGTGACAACTGAAGTCCATGGCATTTTCTACCAGCAATTTGCTAAGCAGGCTAAAGGTAAAAAGGTAGAACTAGTCATTCTAGGAATACGTTTATGAATGTTACTATGAAATAACTTCTCTACTGAATGGATAAACGGGATGGGTGTGATGGAGCTACTCACATGTGTTTATCATATACATATGACCAATATGATGACCATTGTTTCACTCAATTTTAGTATCGGATTTATGTTTTCAAGTATTCACGTAAGTATTTCAGTGATATCGCGACATCCAGCTAAATTACACGTTGAGAAACACCCAAGCGATTTTCCGTTCACGGAATAATTTTTATTGTTCCATGGACAGAACATCAGGAACCTCTGACCTACGGCAGATCAATAGAGTAGATAGAATAAACTGAAGGGAATTTAAATGCAATCTTTGAACAGGAGAGGTATGCATCCGTATCGTTGACCTCTGACCTCTTTTGACAAATATAACCATATATACCATATGGATTGAAGTGATATGACCACAGGTATCAGACAAAAATGCTCAAATCGCTTATAGTACAGTTCTCCCTCTCTACAACGACACCATTTGGGATACGAAGATTGTATGTGTTGTTCAGAGGGAGTTGTAATAGGGACACAAAGTGACGATTCTAAAGAGTGGTCACAACATAGGGTTTGATGGGGGCATAAAGAAAATACAATGTAAAAAAGTTGTGTCTGGAGCCATGTTGTTCCGGAAATAGCGACATGCGTTGTTGTTAGGAGGGAATCGTTATTGAGAGGGTCGTTGTATTGAGGGAGCACTGTACTATAAAGTGTTATTATAGTACAACACCCCTTAGACACATGAAAAGCAACAGCACGTTATTATAGAAACCTATGCAAACAGCTTGGACCTAGATGAGACACTGAATAACTGATCAAGATCCAAGTTGGTTGGCACCCGATAGTTTAATAAAACAGTCAAAACATAAAATATGAGCAGACGATAAAATCGCAAACGAAAATCTTACAGACGACAGTTGTCTGCCGTCCAAAGGATATTCGAATTTAGCAGTCTGTTTTTTGTGTAGTACGTCTAGTACAGTTGAAGATCGATATCTCGAGCTCGGATAACTCGAACAATGGGATAACTCGAACTTCCAAAATCTTACAATACAGAATTGCTCTAAAATGCATCACTACGCATATCTAGAAACATATTTCACAGCTTAATGCAGGTCTACAGTAATGCTGAAAGCTCCTTCAGGTGCTTTCAGCATTACTGTAGATCTGCATTAAGCTGTGAACTTGAGACATTGTCCAGATCAGAAATCGGATAACTCGAACTTCCGTTATATCGAACTAATTTATATAGTCCCTTGAAGTTCGAGATATCGAAGTTCAACTGTACTTGTGAATATGACGGTGGGGCATTGTTTGTATTTAAGGAGTATTCAATTTCACTGTCCGCCTACCGGTTATGCCAGTGCCAGCTGTTGAGACTACATTCACCTGTATGTACTTCCGCTTGCCGACTGACCAAGCCACAGAGTACCACATCGTGGGTAGCGTCCCATACCTCGATAATGTGTACGTCATTCACCACATTGCGATGTTCGGGTGTACAGGTAAGTCCCACATGAAGACGCACATTGGTAATGTTAGCCGGTGTTTAGGATGGAGTATTCTAACAAACTGAACCCTTTCAACCCTGAATGTCAAAATGGACTAATTTTCAAACCTCGAAAAGGTCAGACAGACCGTGAATATTTAGGAAGTTTTAAAACAAAAATGTAGAGTAACAAATAGTACAGACCCTATAGGAGCCCTCTAACCTGGCTGGGTCTTCACTGTTTGTGATCCGTATTTCGCACAGAAAAGGTTTAAAAATTATCAGCGTGCACAATGCGCCCACGATGTTAAGAAAAGTTTCGCCTGAATCTCAGTTCATTCACAAACATCTGATTGGTCATAACTTGGGCAAGGTCAAAAGCTGACCAATGACGTACTGCAAATGAATTCTGACTCAGAAGTTTTGTAACGCCGGGACATGGAAACCAGTCCGTTTGGACTGACAGTGCATTTCCTAGTGGTTGCTAAATTCTACTTCATCGCTTGAAACTCTCTCTCTAATATGTACATATCACAAAAAACTGAACAGTCAGACTCTTTATTGAATATGGATGTAAATGTTGATTAGTCATAGTCAATATGTTCATCACACACGGGGCTGTTGATAATACAGTGAAACCTCTCTATAACGGCCACTAAATTGTGTTAATTATTTGGTATTTAGGGCAGGTGGCCGCTTAAAGCAAGGTGAAAGTAAAACAGAACGCTCCTATAGGAGCGTTCTGTTTTACTTTCACCTTGCTTTAACCAGTCACCTGTCTTTAATTCAAAATACTTGATGTAATTTAGTGGTCGTTATAGAGAGGTTTTACTGCATGTGTACTAATCTACCAAACTCTCCCGTTTCTCCACCTAACCCTAGCTTGCTACAACTCATAGATTTTCATCGGTGTAGCGACTCTAACACAGAGCAACAGACAAACGCACGTACTCAAGTACTAACAGACGATTCAAAAGAGTGGGTTACATCATAGGGTTTGATGGAGAATTATAGAAATTAATTTCGAAAATGTTTTCATTTGCGCATCTTATCTGGACCTCTGCTAATAAGTTGCAGCAGGCTAGGGTTTGGAGTTGAAATATAAAGTAAAATATTTGAATTGGATTGGTTGAATCTGCTCTGCAACTCTGAAATCCTTTCCTTTATATTCAAGAGGAGCAAGACTTCACATTCAACGAGCCATACACGTGCTTCATGGCCACCTCTCAGGGCGGATGTTCGGATCCAATAAGTCAGTGGGTTGTAGGTATGCCGGGTTTATGTGAGCACAAGGATGCTGGTGTTCTTGTAAGCCCGACCAGAGGCTATCGCACAGGTATCATGCAGGTGAGCACCAAATGCCTTACCCTTTTCAAACCGCCTATAGTTTTGTTGTTTGTTTTTCTCCCTGAAAGCAAAGCAACAGTAAGGGACAATAGGTGAATGTCATAATAAATATAACACACTGCAATATATGCTAATACGTCACCTGTTTGGAAAATATACTAGGTGTTATTGACCTCGTCGTGGGTTTCGGAAACTTCGGGAATTAAAAGGGCTAATTCCGGTATAACATTCAGAAAGATATTTTATTTACATAATGCCCGCATGTTCAATGAGCTGGTTTGATTTCATAACTGCAATCGTCCTCTGACGTGGGCATTCGTGTCCTTCATGTTCTAAACTAGGGTGTGTGAGTAGTGTTGCACTTTTAATTACTACTCATGAACAGATTCAATAAAACCGAGTCTGCAATTTTCTCTTTTGGCATTGCTACTTTTGTTTTCGAAGGATCACTCACTTTCAGAATGGATGTACTTTACAACAGCAGGTGTTAAGTGCATGTGTTGCGGCCGTAAAAAGTCGCCCCGTACTTCATTCTCAGTTTTGTTATATTTTCTGGTACTTCGGGATCATTAGTTTCGATGATAGAAGTTTTGAAAATAGAATACTGCTTAAGCCGGTGCTAATGGGGGCGTGAGTAGTGTTGCACTTTTAATTACTACTCATGAACAGATTCAATAAAACCGAGTCGGCAAATTTCTCTTTTGGCATTGCTACTTTTTGTTTTCGAAGGATCACCCACTTTCAGAATATATATTTATGGAATTAAACTATAAATATTAAACCCAAATTCTAATAGTTCGAGCCTAATGGACCTTTTTCTTAGAATACTGTACTCGTATATATTTTTTTATAATTCTCAGATATCTAACGTATAAAGAAATTCAAACAGTTGTTTGTTCATGAACAGGTCCGTTTGAGTGAATTACAGTAAAAATATCTGATTTTGAATACGTTTAATATTTCAATTGATTTCATTCGAGGTCCAGTAAGGTCGAAATGTTATAATAAACTCATAACTTCATTCTCGATGTTGTTATATATTCTGGTTCTTCGGGATCATCAATTTCGGTGCCATTAGTTTTGAAAATGAATACTGCTAAGCCGGTGCTAGGGGGCGTTAGCAGTGTTACACGTTTAAAATAACTGCTCATGAACAGACTCAATATAACCGAGTCTGCAATGTTCTCTTTTCGCATTGCTGTTTTTGATTTTGAAGGATCTCATCTTATCAGAGTTTATTTGATACACATACAGTAAAACCCCACTAATGCGACCACCAAAAAGGGGCATAATTCACAGTGGCAAGGGCAGGTGGTTGCTTAATGCAGGACGAAAGTTATGCAGAAAGCTCCTATAGGAGCTTTCTGCATAACTTTCGTCCTGCATTAAGCAACCACCTGCTTATGAAAACAGCCATGTTTGTTTAAGTGGTCGCATTAAGTGGTCGTATTAGCGGGGTTCTACTGTTCTACTGTCCGTATTAGCGGGGTTCTATATGTTTACAAAATCATCTGCAGCAGTTACGGATCAATCATTAAGATCACATCCATTAGTTCAATTGCTATTTTCAGGTTCACTGGAATAATCCATTGAAGACCAGTGACTACACCGATAGCTCTGGCCTAACCATTTATGCAACGCCAAAGTTACGTCTATTCAACTCAGGCACATTGATCATTGGCAAGGCAATGTTTCAAATACCACCTGGACAACCAATCCACTACGAATACGGTGGATGTAGCAACGGATGTCTGTCCAAGCTACTGACTGATAACATCACAGTTTACAGAGCTTTTAATCACATGCACGTGTTGGGTACGGACGTAATAAATCAAATACAAATATAGCCTAGATTAAAGATGAATTTATGCAACAGTCGCATTTGCAATTACTTCTTGGCATTTCAAAAGTAATTACTGAAAAATGAAGTCCACTTTCAAGTACAGTAAATGCACTCAAATGTTAACCATTCTCTTGCTGAATTTTAAAATACATTTCTTCTTCTTTGCCCATGCATGCCCTGTTGTATAATTACATATATCTTCACTGTCTACAAGTAGTTCGCTGTGCAATCACTGCTGTGGAGTGCACTGGTTGCACAATCGACTTGTAAATAGTGCAGACCCTGATGAGACAGCTCCTACAGGAGCTGTCTCATCTGGGTCTTCACTACTTACAGGTAGGTGTATTGACGTGAATAGCAAGCGAATGGTTATAATAGAATCATAAGTGAATAGTGTTACAGATTGGAGTTTTAATAGATTATTTTGATAAGACATAAAACATTAATATCCTTTATCCATTTGTCGACAGGAAAGTCCCAGACAACGACACTTCAGCGCAACGGTGATACTGTGTATTTAGCAAAAGATGACGCATCTCGATTTGATAGCCCCGTCATACACACGTAAGTGCATAGACTTAGATAAGATACATACGTAATTTGAAATGTTTTCAGTGATAGCCCTTTTATTTCTGCACCAAGCACTCTGTTGTGACAACTCTTTAGAATCGTCATGAAGAGACTACAAATATCCTTGTCAGTGATTACCCATTTATATTTGCATCAACCCGATGTTGTGACCTCTCTTTTAGAATCGTTTCAATATTTTGCAGATAGACCGACCGACAAATCGACCAACGGACAAACCGTCCGACCGACCGACCGACAGGCTGATTCCAGTATACCCCCTCAAACTTTTTTGCGGAGGTGGTGGGATTACTAGTTTTGGACCAATACCCTGTCGGAACTATTATTCGACCATTATGACCTAGTTGTAACAAGTAGTCTACAACTATGAGCTATTTGTAACTAGTATTGGACCACTATGACCTTATCGCATTTAGCATTGAACCACTATGACATTGTAACTAGTATTGAACCAGTGTGACCTTGTAACTAGTATTGACCCACTATGACCTTGTTTTAAGTAGTATTGGACCACCATGACCTTGTGGAAACTAAAATGGAACCATTAAGACTCTGTTATAACTAGTATTGAACCACTGTGACCTTGTTGTACCTAGTACTGAACTACTAGTACCTTGTTGTAACTGGTATTGATCCACTGTGACCTTGTTGTACCTAGTACTGAACTACTAGTACCTTGTTGTAACTGGTATTGATCCACTGTGACCTTGTTTTAAGTAGTATTGGACCACCATGGCGTTGTGGAAACTAGTATGGAACCGGTATGTCCCTGTTGTAACTAGTATTGAACCATGACCTTAATACAACTAATATTTAACAAATATAATCTTGTTGTACATAGTATTGGACCACAGTTATCCTTTGGCCAATACGCCATTGTTGTTTTGAGCCACCATAAAGTTACTAGTTTGTAAAATGCATTGTTACATCTGCACTATATTCTGTTCTAATTATTGTAATTATCGGCTTGGCAAAGGTACCAAGATGGAGTGGTCGTTAGACCAGAGGATGAGTTGTTAACCACCTGTGTGTACAGGTCTACCTCTCGCAATACAACTACTTTCTACGGAGGAAGAGTCAAAGACGAAATGTGTTTCAGCTTAATCGCATATTACCCAAGGGAAAATCTGAGAATCTCAAGTAAGTAACAATTTACAATTTTACAGTCCACTCCTCAACACAAATAGCCATTCGCCTGTTAAACATCATCTGATATACAGTAAAACCTCTTATAACGCCCACTAAATTACATCAAGTATTTTGTGTAAAAGGCAGGTGGCTGCTGTAAATAACAACTAAATAACCCAATATAATGGCCGTTATAGAGTGTCCGTTACTGTTCGACTGGTCATGTGGTGGAAGTATTTCTGAGTATCTTCGGCAAAGGTTTCCCCCGATGTATGTGTGAGTTGTCAGACATGCAGTTAAATTTTGACTAATCTTATTTTTTCTTCTGGTCACCTTCAAATAATTTTCAGCATTACAGTACTAAAGCTCTATTGGAAAGCAGTGGACGTCCTATATATTTAAATTTGTTTACAGAAACCGCGAACAATTTTGAATTCCCACGCATCTAGGACCCGTTTTATTAAAGATCGTAAGATCGCAACTGGAAAGTGCGATCATTGTACATGTATGTTAGAATTGGAAAGTGCGATCTGGAAAGTGCGATAACTTATGTGGTACGAATTTAGCTTTTATTGCTGCATTATAGAATGTTTGATCATGTGTACATGTACCATCTCTAAAGCCATGACTCATTGTGCTACATGACAAATTTAATTTGTGTTCATGTATATCTTCCTTTATCGAAAGTGGCAATGAATACAACATGCAAACAAGTACCATCTCTATAAACATAACTCTGTGCCATTGCGCTATATAACATATCTAATTTGTGTTTGCCATTGCGCTATATAACATATCTAATTTGTGTTTCGATAGTTTATCGAAAGTTGCAAGGAATGCGACATATAAACGTTTATCACATAATCTGCCGTGTGTGAGATTGCCGTAACAGAGTTCCATAAATCGCGAAAAGTGCACTAGAGCATTTTTATGCAAAATAGCAATCGTTAGCCAATCGTAGCGCTCATTTAAGCGACAGCCAGTCGTATCGCCCTATGTGCGTCGTCCGTTGTATTACTACGCTGTCTGTAAGCAATGGCGAAACAGTCGTCAGCTGTTTCATTTTCTATGGCCTATCTAAGGCATATGTGATAAAAAGAATCTTACATGCGTGTGCTAGTAAACTCGTTTCATAAATGAACACTCATGTAAGATCCTCTGTTTATCGAAAGTCTCATGGAATGTGACATTTAAACATACACCATATCTAGAACCTATCGAACTATTTTTCAGAGTGGTTTAACACGTGTCACGCTTACACCAAACTGAATAGCATTTGCAGAAAGTTTAGATCAAGATGAGACACCAAGTAAGTTTGGCATCTCATCTGGATCCAAATTGTTTGACCAATAGGTTCTAAAAACTTAATTTAATTGAAAGTAAATATAATGACTCTAGGTCCAACTATGAGTAGATCTGAATATGTTTTGACAACGGAGTAAGGGTTACATGGGTACTTATCTTATTTTTCAGGTTGTTATAAAGTACTAGGTATGGACTACTGTTCTATTCTGAGCGGTTATGTTAACGGCTGTGACTTGTCTGTTCTCAATGATCCAACGTAAGTACATGTACAGTGCTCCCTCCCTACAACGGCCCTCTCAATAACGATTCCCTCCTTACAACAACGCATGTCACTGTTTCCGAAACAACAAGGCTTCAGAAACAACTCTTTCCATCTTATGTTCTTTATGCCTCCATCAAACCCTATGTTGTGACCACTCTTTAGAATCGTCACTTTGAGTTTGAATGAGGCATAACGGTTTTAGTTCTCGAAATACACCTTGTCTGGGGATCTGCAAACAAGCTAATTATGTTTGATTTTCCCTCCCTATAACAACTCCCTCTGAACAACACATGCAATCAAAGGGTGTCGTTGTAGAGAGGGAGCACTGTACTCTTATAATACATCATTCTATAAAAGCTCTGTCTATCGTGTGTAGTGTTAAGGTGCGCTCGTAGTTTAGTTTTCGTGTCTCTTATTCCTTAACCTGATAAAGACGCCTTTTCAGGCTTTTGTAAACAGGGGCCATCTGATCTTGATCTTCTCTGTTTGCAAAGGTATATCAGTGGAATAAAGGGATAAACACGGATACGTCATTAACTACTTCACCACTGATAATGACCCATTGAATTTTAAAATTGCACATTTTAGTTTTGAAACTGATCATTTCATATAATCAAGGGGTCAGTGGTCAGAGACAATGTCATTGTCCACAGTAGAACTCGAATGTAGCGAGCACATTATAAAAAAGCATTGTTCTTCTATAAGCGCATGTGTTGCTTAATGCAAGGCAAAAGTAATGCAGAAAGCTCGTAAAGGTTAAGCTACCACCTGTCTTAAAAATCCAGAATGAGATTTAGTTTGCGTGTCGTTGTAGTCAGGTTTTTCTGTATTTATTTTATAGTCATTCACAAACAGCCACCATTAAAACTCGAGTCTTGGAATACTGTTCACCAGGGTTGTGTCGTTCGGAATGCCTGGCTTATGTCCGAGAAGTGAAGAAAAATCCCTGTTACAGCGGTGACGTCGACAAGTTTACGAGACAGAACGCTATGAGGGAGAACCCACAGATCGTGGCCTGGTACGCTGCATTCGACTCCTGCAACGTAGAACTTCTGTAAGAACGCTGTGGAAGTGGGGATACAAGCACAGCGACCTCTAGTGGAATAAACGTCGATCTATTAGGAAGAATTCTTGCTTTTCAGATTAGAGTTCTACTCCAGTAATACCAATGCAGTTTACCCCTGTTTTGCACTGATATTATAATACTGAACATTGATATTCACAGATTTGCATTAACCCTTTGCCTGCTGTAAAAATGATGCTTACTCATACTCTCATCTCGAAGGCTTGGTGCAAAACTATTGTAACTCCTTCACAAAGTGAAGGAGTTACAATAGATTTGCACCAAGCCATCGATCTGTTACAATGTTTCTTGCTTTAGATTTGCTAAACCTTTGAGAATCTAGTGATTGAGTATCAAACAGCTTGGATCCTGGTGACATGCCGAGTTACTCGGCGTTTCAGCTGGATCTAAGCTGTTTGCAAATGCGAGTCAGATCTCGCTTCTTATGTCAACTGCTGTTAACTGTAATTTTAGCTCGTCTGTTTCGAAGAAATCACAAGTTATTGTCGTAACTCCGGCGTCCGCCTTGTCGTCGTTGTCGTCCTCGTTGTCGTCCGAAATCTTAACATTGACCAGAATGTCTTAAATTTTTCATTTACTACCTTCATTTTGGTATGCATGTTCATCTTGACAATAACGACAGACGAGCGTTGGCACCCGCTTGCGGTGCTCTTGTTCTTCTACGGCCTAATCCGTTCTGAAACCTAACTGAGAGGGGTATACTGCGAACAACGTTGACACCAGTCAGCCACTGGATCGGAAACTACAAGAGTCCATCGAAATATTTTTTATCACATGACACTCCTTGTATCCAAACTAATTTAACGAAATTGTACCGTTTTAAACTGCACACGTGTAATATAACATGCAAATGACGTAAGCAAGTCGGTCTGGATGACAACTGCCATTGAAAGTCCTTTTATATCTCCTTTTGAAAATTTGAAAATGTCATTTTTTTGTCAAAAGATGGAATCTGAACAGTAGCAAACAAGTCGCGATGCTCGCGAACTTTTATTTCTAAGTAGTTTACAAGTTGTCCACTAGATGCGAATGGGCTACTTAAAGTGAAAGCCCCTACTTGCAACGTGTTTTAACCCTTTCACTGCCAGATTCTGTCGTCTGCTAACTTTGTCGTCTGCTACAAATTTTCATTTTTTTGATTTTCTTCATTTTTGTTTCAAAACCATAGTAACAGTAACAAACGGTTTGGACTCTATGAGACGCCGAGTTACTCGGCGTCTCATAACTCGGCGTCTCATCTGGATCCAAACTGTTTGCATAGGTAATCACAGATCCGACATTGGCAGCGGAAGGGTTAAACAAAGTACTGAGGTACTGATGATGGTTTCAAATTTGAAATTGTATTAAATTGGGATTAAATTGAGAGAAACGAAATTGTTACGGTAGTGAAGAACTAACAATTATTGCTAATAATACGTGGTGATAATAAAACTAGAAGTAAAACAGTTCAACAGTATGAGATATGAGCATATTATGTATGTTTTTTGCAATAAAGAAATTGTATTGTATATTGTAGTAAGAAGCAATATATAGACAAAATATAAACAACAAGATCATTATTAATCATCTTCAAATATAAGTTATTAATTTATTTGTTTGAATGTTGTAAACTATTTGTTTATTTTAAACAGATCCATGAATTTAAGCTAAAGCAGCATGTTAAACACATTTAACCCTTTCCCTGTTCTGTGTTTATTCCAAATTTCAGTACCTACTGAATATTCATGGACAAAATAGTTTGAATTCCATATGGAAAGTGGAGCTTTGTCGCCATTTCAGAAAGTAATGAAACAGATCTATCAAATTTTATTAGCAAACAGAGCAGACCCTGATCAGACGGCTCCTCTAGGAGCCGTCTGATCTTGGTCTACTCTGTTTGCAAATGCGTGAAAACACGTTTATATGAGGGAAAGGGTTAACATGTTGGCAAACATGTTCGTCTACAGCAGTCTGATCTTGGTCAGCTTTGTTAGCCTAAACTTTTACTGGGTTTTAAGTTTTAAAATCATTGCTGTTATGTGAAAATTAGCTCTATGAAAATGCATGACGTTATTAACCCATTCCCTCATATTGACGCCTTTTGTCGCTTCTGTAGAAGTCACTTTGTGAAACCATTGTGGTAAATAGAGCATTTGCTCCTATTGGGGCAAATGCTCTATTTATCACAATGGTTTCAAACTACAAAATTCTAAAATTTTCCTTTTCTCTAGTTAATGCTCCTTTTCAGTAAATTTATTCCAAGTGGTTGGATCTAAAAATAGCCTATGAGGTAATGGGTTAAATCTGTACAAGAAAAGAATGCGAATACTCCGTTAACACTCATTTTGAACTTTCGCTACCTGTAGATTATTCATTGGCGTATCTTTTTTATTTGAACTTTGACAGAAAAAACATTACATTGTAAAAAGAACTGTAGATGGTCACCCATCCAAAGTCTCAAAACACATACAAAGTACATAACGATTAACTCTGACTAACATGTACTTCAAGAACTCTTATGAAAAGAAGTGGACATCCTTTGTTTGAAAACACGAGAAAAATTATAGAAATCATGAGGGTTTCTTGGGGAAGGCCGAATCCAGCCTTGTACTATAAATCGAATGTCTAATTACATAACGTCATCGATACTCTACAATTAAATTGGAAAACCACCAGACCGCTTGAGAAGACAACTTTTCTTCCGTCTTCATGTTTCCCATCTCTCTGAAAACGTTTCAGTAGATATCTGGATAACTTTAAGACCACGCAGACAGCTCAGTTTCTGGATGCTGTAAGTTTAGATCAAGAGTTACCATTCGGTCTTCCCCTGGTCGCAATTCTAATTAAGAACGGGGAAAGACACTAGGTCAATACTTTCTTAAATGTTTTAATGAATCGGAAGTAAAAATTGTATCAAATCAGCATTTAGCAGACGTAAATTGTGCAGCAAACAAAAGGTATACCCCTGGTAACAGTCGTTGTCTGGTATCAGAATAGGTTTAGATTGTTGAACAATCCTTTCCTCAAAGGTTATTCACCCCTGGTAACAGTCGGTGTCTGGTATCAGAATAGGTTTAGATTGTTGGATCATTTCCGCCGTGAATATTAATCCAACACGATTGTTAGTTTTAACATAATATCAGCCAGATTTCTCTCCTTGATGTTGTTTATTTGTCTAAGAAGACATTTCTGTCTATTCAGAAAATCACAGATCATTTCAGATCTAGTATCCATCATATTCCAGTCTTTTTTCCCTTCATTTTTCGGGTTTCTTATTAATATTCATGCTGATGCAAATAAGGTAATTAACAAAATCATATTCATATTCTTAATTAAGGACCAATGTTTTACCTTCATTTTGGCACCAGTTTCAAACTCTTAGGACCCCCAATAGCATAGCTATAACATACTTTAGCCTTTACCCACCGTTGTTGTCCAGACGAACGGTTGTCATGGAAACGGTAGAAATATTCATAGCAGAAATGAGTTTTTTTCATGGGTACATTTTTTATTTTCATTCAGCAGACCTTATCACACACCCTGGTAGCTATGAAAAACGTCAGACGTTGGGTGCACGGTAACCCTATCTGGCCCCGGGGTACTATGACAAGAGTCCATATTCAACGGGAGGGGAGTCCATATTCTACGTAGAATATTGACCGGGGAGTACCTTTCCTTTCATCGACTATATATATGGACTGGGGAGTACAATTTCTACGGGAAAACAAACTCGTCATCACACCAGTTATCCAGGGAGAATGTATTCTTTGCGTAAGCAAAATAATACAAAGTTATAGGTGTATTCTCGCGTCGACATGCTACTCTCGCCGACCTGACAACTGCCATTCAGCATGGCAGTCTAGTACAAGTTAATGACGTTAATGATAGATTCAAAAGGCGTTTATTTACAAGACATCCGGAAACAATCAAGGTATACATTTCTGACATGAAAGGGCTTCGTAGCGATAGCTTCGGTTTAGTATGTGTTTTCTTACACAAAATATAGCCATGTGTAAGGAGTGCGCACGAATATACAAATATTAGGCTCAATGCGAAAGCACGTGACCATAATATGAATGAAATTATTCTTGCCAGAGGATACTCAATGAATAAAGATGTACGCGTCGGATGACCTTATGCAAGCGATTAGGTAATCTCATCCGTAACTTCGAAAGCAACTCCAAGTGGTCAGTTTGATAAGCATGTCGGGAAATGGCCAATATATGTCAACTGCAACTGAATCACTCACTAGATAGAGTGTTAGAGCTAATACTTTCCCTTCTAAACACGCCATTTTGTGCCAAATATCAGAAATTCTATTTTTAAAACGTTGTTCCCATGCAAAGAAAACTGCAGCGTCTGCAACGCTTTGATATATGATGGTGTTTTACCAGCATGAACGAGAGAACTTTGATAGGCAGCCCATGCTTTGAGAGGTTTCAGTGTAGCATATGATTTACTGCGGTCCTGTGTTTCTATAACATCCAATATTTTAATGACCAAGGTTTACTGTGAGACTAGTTTTTATTTATTTATATCTATTCATTTTATATAGTGTTATCTACATTTTCCCCCTGCAATCGCACATATTTTTATCGGGGTTATTTTTTTCTTTTCTGCAACGACCTCACAGATTGAATGCTATTAGTGAATAAGGTATAACTGATCAAAATCTCTTACATAAACATAGCAGACATCTTGGTCCAATGGTTACAGTGTTGGCTTAGGAAACTTGGGGTGGTGGGTTCGATCCTTGGTAGAACCTAAAACCTTGTTTTTAGCTCACCTGAGCAAAGCTCAAGGTGCGTCGTCCGCCGTCAACAATTTGCTTGTGAACGCTCTAGTGGTCACAATGGTAGTCCAATCTTCATGAAACTTGGTCAGAATGAATGTCTTGATAAAATTTCGGACGAATTCGAAAGTGGGTCAAGAAGGGTTAAAAACTAGGTCATTAGGTCAAATAGTAGGAAAACCTTATGAACCCTCTAGAGGTCACATTTATTGCCAATTCTTCATGAAAATTGGTCAGAATTATTGTCCTAATAAAATCTTGGACAAGTTTGAAAGTGGGTTACGTGTGGTCAAAAAGTAGATCAATGTGTCATATCTTAGAAAAATCTAGTTTACACTCCAGCGGCCACATTTTTAGCCAAATCTTCCTCAAACTTGCTCAGAGTGTTTGTCTTGGTGATATCAAGGTTGAGTGTGATCATGGATGGGATGGGAATAAAATGTAGGTCACTAGGTCAAATCTTAGAAAAAATACTCTAGAGGGCACATTTTTAGCCCAATCTTCATTGGTCAGAATCATTGTCTTGATAAAATCAATAGACTAAATATTTGAAAATCCTGTTCTGCAGAACCACTGCTCATGATCCACTATCAACATTGTTCAAATATTGTCCCTAAGGGCAATATTGGCCCTATCCATGGGCTACCATCTTGGCCCTCTTGTTTCTTTAGTTTTCGTGTTTTGTGTTTATAAAGTCCCTTGTTTGCTCGCGGTTTTGTTTTCAGGTGAAACGTTTTGTAGATTTCTCCACTGTGCATGATTTTCCCCTCTGAATGTATAACTTATACTAACCTGTTGTTAATTCTGGGGGCAATGTAAGTGAAAAGGGTAATAGGCATTGAGTCAACCTATTCGAATAATTTCATGTAAACTAACGGTAATCTTAAAGAATCGGTCGTTAAGTTCTGAGACCAAAGGTAGTCTTGAATAATCGGTTGTATTGTTCGAAGTGTAGACCTTTATTGTTGGTACATGTACGAGCCACGTGTATAGCGAGTATGCATGCAAACGTATGCGGCAATACCTTGTTCCGTAGAACACATGCTTTACGTTGTATGGGTTGTGAGTTCAAATTCCAGGTCTGGTGCGTTATTTTCTTTGCTGTAAGGGAGTTTAGCAGTAGTGATGTGAAGTGTTTGATGAAGTTAGTAGTGAATTTCGTATGGTGCTAGAAGTTTTGTGATTTAGCATAAATTAATTTTACTTGTGAACAGCACTTAATGTGATAATGGTTTCTACGTCAGTGTGTTTTAGCAAGTGAATAATATTTATCTGTGGCGTAATGTGTATTTTGGTGCCATGCACAGATCATGGTTCATTAAAACATTCCCCCTTTTCTACTATTATTTTATATAGTCATGTTTTCCCCATGTATCTGTTAATCAAAAGAACTAAACAATAATGCGCAATCTTTTTTCTTCTATCCTGCTTAAAGATATGTTTTGCGCATGCGTAAAACCTTGCTTATTTCTGGTTTTGACGGGTAGCGAGTGCAAATCGTGCAGTCCTTGTTTGGAGCTTCAAACGTTCCAATCTGGGTCCATGCTTATAAAACGTTTAGTTGAGTCTGAGATCGTTCTCAAGGTTTTGATTGGTCAATTTGAGCCTTTGGCTCAAATCTGACCAATCAAAAGCTTGAAAACTCAAATCTGACCAATCAAAAGCTTGAGAACGAAACTCAGACTCAACTAAAAGATTTATAAGCATGGACCCTGGTTTAACGGAATCTACCTCAGACGATGAACGAGCACATGACTCCGAGGATATAAGTTTGAATTCATTATCAATTATCTGATTGCTCAGATTTTAAGCAAGCTCAATATATAACCCATCAGATGCTTGAGAATGAATTACGACCCAGTCAGAAAGTTCCATAGCCTCCCGTAACGAATTGTGCTTCTGACGTTAAATTAACTTCGCTAGCTTAGCAAAGATACTGAAGACAAAAATGTAATATTGAATGTTTTATTCGTCAAAATGATTAACTTTTAAGTTTATCTTCCGCCTGGTCCGTGATTGCCGCCCTGGCCTGGGAGGTGATCTTGATGTTGCGGCTGGCATACACAGGCGCCGTCAATACAATGCTTTGACTGGTGCACCTGATGACCTTCCGGAGTGTGTATCATCGGACAGTCTTTGCAGTCATTCTGCTGCTGGCAGGATGGGGCTAAAATGCCAAAGCATGAATTCGATAGCATTTTCTCAGGCTTCAGATATGGGAATATTTCTTAAGCCTTTCAGCGTCAAATTTCTAATTGTCGTCTGCGATCCAAATTTGTTAAATCATATGGTAAATCATAAATACATGTAAGTGCAAATTTCGAGTGAATAAATCACAGATATAGAAATAAAGTTGAGACAAAACGTGAAGTCCCTGATTCTGATAGAGAAGAATTTAGATACTTTTATGCAGGTGACAGCTTAAAGCAGGGCGAAAATCATGCAGAAAGCTCCAATATGAGTTTTCTGAATGACTTTAATCCTGCATTACGCAGCCACCTGTCTCAAAGACCGATATTTATACCAAATTTAACATCCGGTTTAGAGGGGTTTTCGCTGGATTGTATTCACTACTACAGTAAAACCTCGATTATTCGAACACTAAAATACGTATTATTATCGATCTTTAAGACAGGTGGCAGCTTAATGCATGGTAAAAGTCATGCAGAAAGCTCCTGTAGGAGCTTTCTGCATGACTTTCATCATGCATTAGGCAGCCACCTGCCTAAAAGGGTCTAAATTCGTTTAAAACGAAATTCGAATAATCGAGATTTTACTGTATCTACTTAAAACATGTATATACATCGTACTCACCTCTACCTACTAACTACCGGTTCATTTATCGTAATCGCCTGTATCTACTGACTACAGGTGCGTATACCGTACTCACCCGTATCTACTGACTACAATCACATATTTGGTCGCCCCCTCTATCTACTTGTACCAAGTACATATACCGTACTGGACTCTATCTCTCTATCTACATACTTTAGGTACATATACCGTACTCACTTCTATCTACCGTTAACATGTACATATATCGTAAGTTAGACTCTATCTCTCTATCTACATACTTTAGGTACATATACCGTACTCGCTTCTATCTACCGTCAACATGTACATATATCGTAAGTTATACTTTATCTCTCTATCTACATACTACAGGTACCGTCAACAGGTACATATATCGTATTCGCCTCTATCTATATACATGTACTTACAACAGGTATACATACAGTACAAGCCGTTGTCTACTTACAACAGGTATGTATACCTTACAAGCCGTTGTCTACTTACTACAGGTACATACAAGCAAGGTTTTGCGCCAGCGGAAAATGGCTTGCTAACATGTCTTTAAGGAGGATAGAATAAAATGAGGGAGCTATATTGTTTAATACTTTTAATTAACAGATATATTGGGAAAACATGAATGTAATGTATAAATTAATAGCATGCATGGAGTAATGTTTTAATGAGCCATGATACACTGACGTAGAAACCATTATCCCATTAAGTGATGTTTACAAGTTAAATTAATTTATGATAAATCACAAAGCTTCTAGCACCATACGAAATTCACCACTAATTCCATCAAACACTTCACATAACTACTGCTAAATAGGCATACAAACTCCCATACTTACAGACTTATACCTGTCTATATGAAATTTTTCGAATAGGTCGACTCAATTCCCATTAACTTTTTCACTTATATTGTCTCCAAATTAAGAACAGTTTAGTTTAAGATATTCATTTAAGATTTCATGCACAATGGTGAAATATGCAAAACGGTCAACAAAACCATGAGTAATAAAAGGTCTAAGCTAAATAACTTTACCAAAGCCAAAATGCAAACAAAGGACGTACATGTATATGTTTATGTACAAAATGGTTTTAAAGCAAAAGCACGTAAACTAAGGGTGCTAGGAAAAATCATAGAAAAAATACTTGGGTTTCCACCAAGGATCGAACCCTAGAACTCAAGTTTCCTAATCCATCACTATAACCCTTATACTACGCTGTGATATTATTGAAAATGTGATTTTAATCAGTTATACCTAATTCACTAGCATTCACTGAAATTGGGTCATGGCAGAAAAAAAAATAACCCCGACAAAAATATGTGCCCCCGCAGGGAAAACTATATGAATCAAAATAAATAAATATATAAATAAAAACTAGTCTCACAGTAAACCATGGTTATTGAAAAGATTGGCTTATATAGAAACACAGGAACGCAATCTACTTTCAGAGTTGTCGTTCGTTACTCTCACATACACCTCTGCGATGGGCTCATGCCAAGAATCTTGGCAAAACCAGTAGTTTGTGTTTTATGGCTATCTGAGTCGATAGTTTATATCAAAATAGACTGTATCAAAAATAAAATTATTTTATCATAAAACTGGTAAAACAGTTAATTTTAGAGAATATGTGACCTATTTTCATGCCGCTTTACGCTTCGAGTATTGCACAAATGTAAACAAACAAAATGGAATTATGTCTGCTCAATATTTCGAAAACAGTTTCTACAAATTACAGATTCTGAACTTGTTATAAGGGCACTGAAATTCTGTTTTAACTCCAAAGGGCACACAACTAATGGCAAATCCCAGTCTTTTGCTTTTCTTCCGTTGAACTGTCAAAGAAACACACACAGCAGTTTACTTTCTGTTTTGTACGGGAGTTAGTTTCATTTCGGACTACTTTCTGAGCCAACTACAGAGCTATATGTAGTGACAGGAACGCAGTAAATCATGGTATTTACTCAAACCAACCTCCAACGCAGTTATCTCCCCGATCGCTACGCTGAAGAGCTCCCTGCCACCACAACATTCACGTGATCATGGTGTACATCATGTAATCAAACTATGGCACACGTTATGTTTGGCCGCAAACTCTTTAGTCTTACGGTAGCCAACCGGTAAATTTACTATTACATCCTGTCCCGCAAGAAAATATTCAAAACATTTAATCTGTTCGGGTAAATTTGTGAATCATATTCACAGAGTCCCGAATTAAGTTTGATATTTTCAACAACCGGTGGTCAGATAAAAATCAACACCGGTGGTCTATTATAAATAATCGTATAAAAGGTTACCAAATTGTTGTTTTTAGGAAAGCTGATTAGTTTTCTATTTTGTTGGCTTTACTGGTGCTGAACTATGAAACAAAATCGACAAAAACTGTTGAAATCAACATTAAAAAAATAATATATGCAAACACAAATTTTAGCTAAAATCCAGTTACAAAAAAACTTGTGGTGGCAGTGATGACCGCACGAAGTGACAAGGGATATCACTTTGAGGAGTTTGTACTCAAACCTGTATAAGGTTGGGCTGCTTTCGCAGCCCGAATAACGTACTCACAACAGGTACAAATATCTTGCTCGCCTCTATACTTTTACTACAGATACTTAAATCTTAATCGGGTGCATATATCGTCCTCGTCTCTCTCTACAATGTACTAACTACATAATTAGTGCACGCCTCTATCTACTAACTACATAATTAGTGCACGCCTCTATCTACTGAATACGGGTTCATATATCGTACTCGTCCTCTATCTACTAACTACATAATTAGTGCACGCCTCTATCTACTGAATACGGGTTCATATATCGTACTCGGTCTCTATCTACTAACTACATAATTAGTGCACGCCTCTATCTACTAACTACATAATTAGTGCACGCCTCTATCTACTGAATACGGGTTCATATATCGTACTCGTCCTCTATCTACTAACTACATAATTAGTGCACGCCTCTATCTACTAACTACGTAATTAGTGCACGCCTTTATCTACTGAATACGGGTTCATATATCGCATTCGCCATCTTCTAATATATCGTACTCGCCCTCTATCTTCCTACAATGGGTACACACATCGTGCTCGCCTCTATATACTTACAGCAAGTACAGATATCGTGCTCACACGCCTTTGCTTCTCCACTGGGACAAGACAATGTGCACTGTGAAGGGTCCTGGTTCACGCAGGCATTACCATAGACGGCTAAAAGAAATATATCCAGAGAGACTTCCATTAAACCTTTCCCTCATACAGTGTTCCCTCCCTACAACGGCCCTCTCAATAACGATTCCCTCCTTACAACAACACATGTCACTGTTTCCGAAACAATAAGGCTCCATAAACAACTGTTTTCCATCGTATTTTCTTTATGCCTCAATCAAACCCTATGTTGTGACCACTCTTTAGAATCGTCACAAAGTGACGATTCTAAAGAGTGGTCACAACATAGGGTTTGATAGAGGCATAGCGGTTTTAGTTCTCGAAATACACCTTATCCGGGAATCTGCAAACAAGCTAATTATGTTTGGTTTTCCCTCCCTATAACAACTCCCTCGGAACAACACATACACTCTCCGTATCCAAAAGGGTGTCGTTGTAGAGAGGGAGCACTATACAAACGCTTTTCACGCATGTGCAAAAAAGTAGGGCCAGACGGCTCCTGTGTTAGGATCTGCTCTGTTTGCTTTTATAAAATTATATCGGGTCTGATTCTACAATTTCTACCGATACTCATGTGTACATATGCTAATAAATATTCATGATGGTATTATTTCTTACATGGATAAGCATCAGAGAAATGGTTAAATGGCTTCTTATCAGTGAAAGCCCGAATCATCAAACAACCCAAACCTGTGAAATTTATGGATGAGTTGCCGTGGACAATAATCTTGTTACACCCCGATCGGATACGTGTTTAAAGTAGCGTCTGCAGTGTATGCAGTTCAATAAATGTTAACAAATATTTAACGTAGTGTACAGCAGACAAAACAAAACAGCAGACAACAGACTGCAACACGAACAGTGGGCAGCGTGCATAGGCTTTGGTACAGACGGCGTGCATAGACTGTGGTACAGACCGTGTGCCCAGTCTGCATTACAGACCGTGTACACAGACTGCGGTGTAGACAGTGTACACATACTGCAGTACAGACAGTGTGTACAGACTGCGGTACAGACAATGTGTACAGACTGCGGTACAGACAGTGTACATACAGTGTACACAGACTGCGGTACTGACAGTATATACAGACTGTGGTACTGACATTGTACACAGACTGTGGTACAAACAGTGTGCACAGACTGCGGTACAGACAGTATATACAGACTGTGGTACTGGCATTGTACATAGACTGCGGTACAAACAGTGTGCACAGACTGCGGTACAGACAGTATATACAGACTGTGGTACTGGCATTGTACATAGACTACGGTACAAACAGTGTACACTCACTGCGGTACTGGCAGTGTACACAGACTGCGGTACAGACAGTGTACACATACTGCGGTACAAACAGTGTATACAGACTGCGGTACAGACAGTGTGTACAGACTGCGGTACAAACAGTGTACACATACTGCGGTACAAACAGTGTATACAGACTGCGGTACTGACAGTGTACACAGACTGCGATACTGACAGTGTACACAGACTGCGATACAGACAGTGTACAAACAGTGTACTCAGACTGCGATACAGACAGTGTATACATACTGCGGTACTGACAGTGTACACAGACTGCGATACAGACAGTGTATACATACTGCGGTACTGATAGTGTACACAGACTGCGATACAGACAGTGTATACAGACTGCGGTACTGACAGTGTATACAGACTGCGGTACTGACAGTGTACACAGACTGCGATACAGACAGTGTACAAACAGTGTACTCAGACTGCGATACAGACAGTGTATACATACTGCGGTACTGACAGTGTATACAGACTGCGATACAGACAGTGTATACAGACTGCGGTACTGACAGTGTACACAGACTGCGATACAGACAGTGTATACAGACTCCGGTACTGACAGTGTATACATACTGCGGTACAAACAGTATATACAGACTGCGGTACTGACAGTGTACACAGACTGCGATACAAACAGTATATACAGACTGCGGTACTGACAGTGTACACATACTGCGGTACTGGCAGTGTACACATACTGCGGTACAAACAGTGTATACAGACTGCGGTACAAACAGTGTACTCAGACTGCGATACAGACAGTGTATACATACTGCGGTACTGACAGTGTACACATACTGCGGTACAAACAGTGTATACAGACTGCGGTACAAACAGTATATACAGACTGCGATACAAACAGTGTCCACAGACTGCTATACAAACAGTATATACAGACTGCGGTACTGACAGTGTACACATACTGCGGTACAAACAGTATATACAGACTGCGGTACTGACAGTGTACACATACTGCGGTACAAACAGTATATACAGACTGCGGTACTGACAGTGTACACAGACTGTAGTACAGATATTTGTACATGGTAGTAGCACTGAAAGTCTGGACAGACAGGGTACACAGACTGTGGGGACAAGCAACATGTCATGATCATGACGACATAGAACAGACTTTACAGTTTCGAACATGTTAATGAGTACGGGCAATTTTACCTGCTACAAGCGCCAGCACACAGAGACATACAGCGATCTTCATCTCCTTCAATGGGTTTATTCTTGTAAACTGTCAGTGTACCGTTAGCCTCGGTACTTTATAGGCGAAATGGTTGCACTACTTTTCAGCTGATAAAGTGAAATAATCACATATATAATCACATATATAGGGTCATCGTTCTATATTCCGACTCGGCAGTATTAGTAGAAGTAGTAGTAGTGGTAGTAGTAGTAGTAGTAGCAGTCGTAGTAGCAGTAGCAGCTGTGGTAGTAGTGCGCCCCACCAACATGATTTATTACCTCCACAACCACTACTCAACACCACCACTACCACCGCAAACCATGGCCGCCACCACCAACACCACCACCAACACCACCATCACCTCAACCTCCACCACTATCACCACCTACCATAACAACCACAAGCACCGCAACCACTAACACCAATGTCCATCTGTCATTTCACGGTATTTTATTATATGTATTGCATTGTGAGCTCGTGATTGCACTTGGACGAACTAGAACTCGTGGTAGATCTATGTACATGGTTGAACAAGGGCTAGAGTGGTTGTACCATGCATATGGACGAACTAGAGCTCGTGGTTGAACCATGCACATGGACGAACTAGAGCTCGTGATTGTACCATGCACACGGACGATCTAGAACTCATGGTTGAACCATGCACGTGGACGAACAAGAACTCGCGGCTATATCATGCACATGGTTGAACTACAGCTCGTGGTTGTACCATGTACATGGGCAAACTGGAGGTCGAGTGTGAGCTTAGAGCTCATAGTTGAACTAGAGCTCATGGTTGAGCTATGCACATGGACGAACTAGAACTCGTGGTTGTACATTGTACACTGACGAAATACATATCGCGGTCGTGCCATGCACATGGGCCAACTGGAGGAGGTCGAGGGTGGGCTAAGAGTTCATGGTTGAACTAGGGTACATGGTTAAACCATGCCCATGGACGAACTAGAACTCGTGGTTGTACCATGGTGGTTGTACCATGCACATGGTCAAAGTAGAACTCGTGGTCGAACCATGGACATGGTTGAACTGGAGCTGGTGGTTTACCATGCACAAGGACGGACTAGAACGCATGGTGGAACTAAAGTTCGTGGTTTTACCGACGAACGAGAGCTTTGTATTTGAACTAGAACTCGTAGTAGTACCATGAATAAGTCGAACTAGAGTTCATAGTTGAACCATGCACATGGACGAAGTAGAGATCGTGGTTGAACCATGCACATGGGTGGAATAGAGGTCGTGGTTGAACCATGCACATGGGTGGAATAGAGGTCGTGGTTGAACCATGCACATGGATGGAATAGAGGTCGTGGTTGAACCATGCACATGGATGGAATAGAGGTCGTGGTTGAACCATGCACATAGACAAAGTAGAGTTCGTGGTTGAACCATGCACATGGACAAAGTAGAGCTCGTGGTTGAACCATGCACATAGATAAAGTAGAGGTCGTGGTTGAACCATGCATGAGGACGGAATAGAGGTCGTGGTTGAACCATGCACATGGATGGAATAGAGGCCGTGGTTGAACCATGCACATGGATGGAATAGAGGTCGTGGTTGAACCATGCACATGGACGGAATAGAGGCCGTGGTTGAACCATGCACATGGATGGAATAGAGGTCGTGGTTGAACCATGCACATGGACGGAATAGAGGTCGTGGTTGAACCATGCACATGCACGAAGAACAACAGTGCAGTGAACTATTCTAAACCGGAAGTTTGACCCTTTCAACCAGGGCACACATGTACTGCTATTTGCAAATAGTGTATACATAGATCAGAGGGATCCTAGAGGAACCTACTGACCAGTGTCTACACCGTTTGTCATTCAAAATATTCTAGCATAACCGGGTGCACTCATGGTTTATTCTACTTTAATAATTCTGAATTGAAAGAATCAATGAGGCCGGGAGTTAGGTGCCCCAGATTGATATAAAACTACATAGGTTGCCATGGTTTAACCTTTACTCCACACATACGCTTTTAACTCATTTGCAAACAAAGTAGACCCATATCAGACGGCTCCTTCAGGAGGTCTGATCAGGGTCTGTTCTGTTTGCCTATACGTGTAAACTGGTATAGATCTGACTCCACAGATTCTGCCATAGTCAAACTCCCGTCTGATCAGGGTCTGCTCTGTTTGCCTTTGAAATAATATTGATATTACTTTACGGTTTCTACTATGTCCAAAACTTCCCGTGTCCATGTGACAATATGCTAATTAATCTAATAAACATTCATGACGTCATTATTTCTTACACAAGTATTCATTGAGTAAGGGTTAGATCTTTTCCTTACAAATCTTAGTGTCAGAAATAATGACAATGAATATGAGTTAACAGAATTTAAACAAGGGAAATGTTGACCTGGGAAAACACTGGATAATCATATATCATTTAATAAGCAAACTGAGTATATTCTGGTCAGACAATTCCTGCAGAAGCTATCTGATCATGGTCTATTCTGACTGGTGAGGTGTTAACCCTTCGCTTGCTATTCACGTCAATATACCTACCTGTAAATAGTGAAGACCAAGATGAGACAGCTCCTGCAGGAACTGTCTCATCAGGGTCTGCACTATTTACAAGTTGATTGTGCAACCAGTGCACTCCACAGCAGTGATTGCACAGCGAAATACTTGTACACAGTGAAGATATATAGGTAATTATACAAAAGGGCATTGGTAAAGAAGGAGAAATGTATTTTAAAATTCAGCAAGAGAAGGGTTAAAAGTGGTGTATATGAAATAAAAGGTTATGGTTTACATTATGACCGCAATCACGCAATCACCACAGCCTTATCATCCAGTTCAAAAGTGAGGAAAGTCCTATGATAAGCATTGACGTAGTAGGTTTATCTCCCCCCCTCCCTCCATTCTTTGTGTCCTTCAATATTCATGTATATATGTATTTGTCTATCTATCTGTCGCAGTCTTTGTGTCATTATCTGTGTTTCTCTCCCTGTGTCGTTATCTATCTCTCTGTTGGTATATCTGTCTCTCTCTGATTCTGTGTTTCTCTCTGCATGCATGTATGTCTCTCTCTCTGTCTCTCTGCCTGTCTCTCTCTCTCTGACCATGTACGTATTACTCCCTGTATGTCTTTCTGTATGTCTCTCGCTCTGTACGCATGTCGATCTCTCTATCTCTCTGTCTATCTCTCTGTCTCTCTCTGTCTCTGTCTGTCTCTCTCTTTCTGTCTCTCTCTTTCTGACCATGTCTTTCTCTCTGTATGTCTTTCTGTATGTCTCTCGCTCTGTATGTATGTCGATCTCTCTCTGACTTTCTCTCTCCGGTGTACGAATTTCTTCACTGGGGCAGTAGGTCTATATACCAATCACAACCGATCTATATTTTCAAAGGGCCTTTGTAAATGTAACAACAATAACGATGTCAACATGTGGTGTAACAAATAATGTAGTAAGATGTTTATTTGCAGCCATATGGTTGTGTTGAGATGTTATAGCAAAATATTCCTGTGTTCAAATACAAACATATATAAAGTAAACCCCCTCTACACCAGGGTCCATGCTTATAAAACTTTTTAGTTGAGTCTGAGTTCGTTCTCAAGCTTTTGATTGGTCGGATTTGAGTTCTCAAGCTTTTGATTGGTCAGATTTGAGCCAAAGGCTCAAATCTGACCAATAAAAAACTTGAGAACGAATTCAGGCTCAACTAAAAGTTTCATAAGCATGGACCCAGAAGTATGTATAGGTAAGAGCTTATAAACAGCAGACTTCGAAAATAAGACTAACGCGAGCGAAGCGAAGCGTTTTTGGCCGTCTTATTTTCGAAGACTGCAGATTACAAGTACAAATGTTGCTGTAAAAACAGCAAAGGAGAAGCTCCGCACAAAAAGTGAAAAGAAATGTGCAAATAAAATGGTTATAGCGATCTTCCAAAACTGGTAGTTGGTGTTTGCCACAAAGATTGAATTGCAGTCGTGTACTATTGAATTGGAAACCCAGCAGCCTTTTTTATCATATACTCTACTTACTGCGATATTTGTAAGAATGCTTGAGGAATTAACCTTGTTCGACACATTTCCTTAAATTGTGTGGAATACACCGAGTTGGAGAAGAAATGAACAAGGTTTATTATGAAAAAAAACCTGGTTTACAAATGATAGCCATATTTGTACAAGCGAAGTTACAAACTGTGTTCCATGGGTAACCTTTTAAATATACTGTCATCAGCAAAACGCAAGTAAGTTAGTTTATGCATTTCCTCCATAAATGGAGATCAGTAACATATATACAGATAACAATGTAAAAGTGTAGATCTAATATGAACATTGCATTTAAACAGAATATTACTGTTCAGTATCACATCATGACATATGTACATAATGGTACACAATAAATACTTACAATGACCATACCTTTTCAATTTACGAGACCATCGAATCAATATAATCTATTTCTGTATAATTTTAACTCTTTTCCTGCCGAACGCGATTTCACTAGTATTTGCAAACATTTTAGAATCGGATCAGAACGTTACGTAACGAGGCATCTGATATACAGTCAAACCTCGATTATTCGAGCCCTGAAATACGTATTATTATCGATCTTTAAGACAGGTGGCTGCTTAATGCATGGTGAAGTCATGCAGAAAGCTCCTAGAGGAGCTTTCTGCATGACTTTAACCATGCATTAGGTAGCCACCTGTATAAAAGAGTCTAAAGTCTTCTTAACAGAAAAAATTCGAATAATCGAGATTTTACTGTATTTCAAAACTGTCTGACACTCGTCTTTAGATCTTTTTTCCATTTTTATAAAGCAACAGTTCGAGGTTTACCATTTGCAGACAACTTCAAAGTAGACGACATTTACGGCGGAATATGCGTAAAGAAAACCATAGTTACAATGCACATGAAGGCATCATTAACCAAATTACAGCAGATGATATTATAATTATAATCTCAAACGAAACGAAAGGAGAAGTATAATACGGATATCCATGATTTCTCGAATATATATTATTTGCCCATCAACTCCAAATCGGCAATGACTGAAGACAGATTTAATGCACATGCAAGGAGGTTATAAACCTCTATTCGAAAAGACATCCTCGTAGGATGCTGTTGCTTAACCCACTGTCTGACAGTTAAGTGTAATTGAAAATCAAATACAGGTTTTTAGGTCACCGTAAGACTGATAGAGGGTGTCAGACTGCGTTATATACTCGGTTTCATATACAGTGCTCCCTCTCTACAACGACACCCTTTGGGATACGAAGATTGTATGTGTCGTTCAGAGGGAGTTGTTATAGGTAGGGAAAATGAAACATAATTAGCTTGTTTGCAGATCCCCAGATAAGGTGTATTTCGAGAACTAAAACCGTTATGACTCAATCAAACCCTATGGTGTGACCACTCTTTAGAATCGTCACTTTGTGACGATTCTAAAGAGTGGTCACAACATAGGGCTTGATTGAGGCATAAAGAAAATACGATGGAAACAGTTGTTTATGGAGCCTTGTTGTTTCGGAAACAGTGACATGCGTTTGTTGTAAGGAGGATATCGTTATTGGGAGGGCCGTTGTAGGGAGGGAGTACTGTACATGTATATGAATTTTCATATCTTTGCAAACAGAGTAGATCCATATCAGACAAATCACAAATGACCCATCTGGACTGTCCAGGGTCTGCTCTGGTTGGTTATGGAGTAATATACAGATCTAATTCTACAGTTTCTGCCATGGGAAAAATCATCGGATTTTCATTTATTTCGTTAGGGGAAGGGGTATATAAAAATATTGGCACATTTCAACAAAAACATTTCTATAGACAGGGAATCATCAAGGCATTTGTTTCTGGTCTAGACAAAACACTAGTCCTTTAAAATACAAAGTGGTGAACAAATCAATTCATTATTAATACATGTACACATACACTGTAAATATGAGCATTGTTAAAAAAAAACACGACAACGGCAATACATCATGCATTATCACACTTTCTAACACAATAATGTTCTAAATTTGTATAACAACTGTGGCTTGAAATATATATTAACCCATTCCTCCATAAATACGCCTTCCAGCCCCTTTGCAATCAAAGTAGATCCAGATCAGACGGCTCCTATAGGATCTGGGTCTACTCTGTTTGCTTATGATATGATTGTTTGAAGTGTGTGCCATCACCAAAAATTCTTGTCCCCATTTACTATAATAACAATTAATCTAATTAATATTCATGACGTCATTATTTCTATTTTCTTACATGAATATTCATGGTGGAAAATATTAAGTACAATAAAACCTCACAATATTTTTAATAAGGAAGAAACAATAACGTATTAGGCGAGTGACTGCTTCAGTACAAGAGAGGCGGCTGTAACGGATGATAAACTGGGAATTTGAATAATCCGTGTGCTGGAATGAAACAAAATGGCGTACAGAAGAATAGCCTTGATCCAAGCATTTGGTAAAGAAGAATTAAACTATGGTACCCCTTTTACTCCATGAATATTCATGTAAGGAATAATGACATCATGGATATTCATCAGATTAATAGTTTAACCCATTCCCTCATATTGACGACTTTTGACGACTCTGTAAAAGTCACTTTGTGAAACCATTGTGATAAATAGAGCATTTGCTCCTATAGGAGCACATGCTCTATTTATCACAATCGATTCAAACTACAATTTTTTTTAAAAAAAAATCCTTTTCTCTAGTTTATACTCCTTTTCAGTAGATTTATTCAAACAGGTTGTATCTAAATATAGCCTATGGGGTAATGAGTTAAATAGCATTTGGACTACAGACTAAGGAATTGTTGGCCTTGACAGAAACTGTAAAATCATATCTGTATTATATCATAAGTAAACAGAGCAGACCCTGATCAGACGGCTCCTATAGCAGCCATCTGATCTAGGTTTACTCTGTTTGTAAAGGCGTGTTTATGGCGTAAAAGGTTAAGGAATTAAGAACCTTTCAGGCAAGCAACTTCTTAATTTATCCTGTCACGTGCCTATTTTCCTGACGGATAACAAGGTGACTGATAAACTTTTTGTTATTATGTCAGTAGGTCACATGACCGATGTTAATATGTCAGTTGGTCACATGACCTGTAGCTGAAACTACTTTTTTTTTAAAAAAAAAGTTTTTTACCGAGACGCTTATTTCGTGGATACACAAATTTACGTCTATACCTAGTAGATCTAGATCTAGATCTACTGAATAAAAAAAGTTTAACAAAGCGAATTGATTTCAATCGATACCCGTTAAACTAAATAATTCTTTCAATTCATTCTCTCAAACTTATATTCTTAGACCTAGTAGATCTAGATCTAGACTAGATCTAGTTGTCTGTCGCGAAATTACCGTGTTTAGATAAATCCACATCAAGAATCATAAATCGTCTAGATCCTGTATTCTATAGTCAGTTCTATTTTAATTCTATCGGCGTCTATCTCAACCGAGTCTAGAATTGAAATGTTATTAAGCTAACCTTGACTTCTCTATTCTAGACGAGGTTTAGATCAGCTTGTCTCAAACACCAAGTGACAGGTTCTTTTTCTCACATAACCAACCGGGGCAACGGTTTTGTTTTGAGCATTTTTCAGTGGAATTCCAGTGACGTAATAACGCCTTTATAGTGACGTCATCAACAGTCTAGAGCCAGTAGAGTCGGGTATACTTTGCGGTGCATTTTGTGGTACATTCGGTACAAAATAAAATAATTTTATATTTTGCTGTCGTGACAAGGATAAATAGAATATTTGGTTCCTAGCTTTGATTGAGAAATGTTATCTGGCTCGGCTTCTGAATATATCAGGTTCGCCTTCGGCTCACCTGATATATTCATCCGCCTTGCCAGATAACATTTCTCATTCAAAGCTAGGAACCAAATGTTCTCTATATACGAGAACGTATACATAACACATTTGCAAACTGTGTAGATTAAGATCCACAGACTCCTGAGGGAACACTTTGGTCAGGCTCTGCACTATTTGTCATAAAAATAATTTTCTTATTAATAAATTAATACTTTCTTAGGAAGGGGTCAGTTTAAAACATTCAGCAGATAAAGGGTAAAAACAAGATGAAAGTCATCCAGGAACCCCTCAGAGAAGCTTTCATCCTGCATTAACCTTGAGCTGCATTTGCAAATATATTTGGTACAGTGATCCCTCTTTACAACGACACTCTTTGGGATACGAAGATTGTATGTGTTGTTCAGAGGGAGTTGTTATAGGGAGGGAAGATCAAACATAATTATTAGCTTGTTTGCAGATCCCCAAATAAGGTTATATCGAGAACTAAAACCGTTATGCCTGAAAGTGACGATTCTAAAGAGTGGTCACAACATAGGGTTTGATTGAGGCATAAAGAAAATACGATGGGAAAAAAGTTGTTTCTGGAGCCTTGTTGTTTCGGAAACAATGACATGCGTTGTTGTAAGGAGGGAATCGTTATTGGGAGGGTCGTTGTAGGGAGGGAGCGCTGAACAGTAAAACCTGACTATCCTGAAATTCAAACTGGTCTGGCTCACTATGAATAGTAAAGAGACCTTTTTAAAGAAAAGGTGTAACATGACAAACAGTGAAGACCCTGATTAAAGGGTGCCTCTCATACATTTTTAAATAACACCACTTTAAGGATGTATAATTCTTGAAATTTCAAAGAGGTAGTAGCTTAGTGCAGGAGTTTTCTGTGTTATTCTTCCCCTGCATTAAGCAATCGTTTGCTTTTTATGACTCTTCTTTTTCCCCATTTGAGTCCAGTGTCCTTTATACAGGACATAGTCAAACAGTGTAGACCCCAGACCAGTGGGATCCTTCAGGATCCCTCAGATCTGGGTCTGCACTGTTTGCTTGACCTTTATAAAGAACATAGGCAAACAGTGTAGACCAAGATCTGGGTATGCACTGAGTGCCTGACCTTTATCAAGAACATAGGCAAACAATGTAGACCAAGATCTGGGTATGCACTGATTGCCTGACCTTTATCAAGAACATAGGCAAGCAGTGTAGACGAAAATCTGTGTATGCATTGTTTGCCTGACTGTTGGAAAAGGTTTAGTACAATCTCATCCGTGATTAGATGTTATTTTACAATAATGTGGTGACTTTGACTCCATGTCATATTTATTGAACAACACCATGAAACTAGCCCCCATAAATACGCATTTCTGCTCTATTGCAAACAGAGTAGACCCAGACCAGACGTCTCATAGTGGAGTTGTCTGATTAGAGTCTGCTGTTTACTTATAATATAATATAAATATAATTCTACAGTTTCTGCCATTGTGACTACTCTTTAGAATCGTATCGGAGTGGTCACAGTAGGGGTTGGTGGAGAAATAAAAGCGCTATTGTTGAGGATGTTTGACTTTACGCATCTTATCTAGATCTCTGTGGATCATTACAACCTTTAACCTTTGACTCTTTAACCCTTTAACCCTTCCTCCATAAATACGCCTTTCTACGCCTCTGTAAAAATCACTAGTTGAAACCATTGTGATAAATAGGAGCAAATGCTCTATTTATGACAATGGTTTCTATACTACACAATTAAAACATTTTTTCAGTCTAAAATAGACTATGGAGGAAAGGGTTAAGGGGAACTTATTACTGTTGTAAACAGTTTGGATCTACATCAAATGCTGTTTGTCAGGATCCAGGATGTTTACTCTCAGACACCTCATAAACATTTGTAAAACTGACAAGTTCGGCCTCGCACCATTTTGATAACTTCAAATTATAAGTATAGTGACGACACTGAACAAACTGCTCCCTGTACTAGTGTGTCTGTCAGAATACTAACGGTCGTTAATGTAGGTCGCTTTCCAGAGGTAATCGGGCCAAATTTTACATGGACGACATTTAACTCAGCAGGCTAAAGGTTTCTTTCTTCATATATAAACGCGTTTTCGCGAATTTGCAAGCAGAGTGTACCTAGATCAGACGGCTTACCAAAGAAATATGATTGTTTACTTTCTAAAATGGCTACAATTGTTTCCATATTTTATTATAACTATTTTGTCCATGAATATTCAGTACAGTAGGTATCGGAATTTGAAATAAACAAAGAACAGGGAGATTATTTTAGAACTCTTTAATACATATTTTATTATTTTGAACATATACAGCAGAACCTCTTTATAGCAACCATAAGAAATAAACATTGGTGGCTGCTTAATGCTGGAAAGCTTCACTTTCGTCCTGCATTAAGCTACCACTGTATTACCTTCGTCCTGCATTTAGCAACCACCTGCTTATGAAGACAGTCATATTTGTTTATTTAGTGGTCGCATTAGAGGGGTTCTACTGTATTATATTATTATTATATCATTTTTGTCTTTCATCCTTCATCTGGTGGATATACATGTAAAATATAATCACACGATGATGAGATTAATTTTTATATAGGACATTTTAATCTTAGGAATTAGATATACAATGTATAGGCAAACAGAGCAGATCCTGCTCTATAGAAGCCTTCAGACCTGCGTTTTCTTTTTGCAAAGGCATGGAAAGGATAAAGCAGATTTTGGTTCGTCGAGGTTTTTTCTCATTTCAAATGAAACGATCACAACAGAACATCTAGAGGCCAATAAGTATAATGCAAGTAAGACATACAGCTGAGACCCTCTAAAGCGACCACTCAATGAATAGACACTAGTGTCAAGTAAGACATACAGCTGAGACCCTCTAAAGCGACCACTCAATGAATAGACGCTAGTGTCAAGTAAGACATACAGCTGAGACCCTCTAAAGCGACCACTCAATGAATAGACGCTAGTGTCAAGTAAGACATACAGCCGAGCCCCTCTAAAGGACCTCTCAATGAATAGACGCTAGTGTCAAGTAAGACATACAGCTGATACCCTCTAAAGCGACCACTCAATGAATAGACACTAGTGTCAAGTAAGACATACAGCTGAGACCCTCTAAAGCGACCACTCAATGAATAGACACTAGTTTCAAGTAAGACATACAGCTGATACCCTCTAAAGCGATCACTCAATGAATAGACACTAGTTTCAAGTAAGACATACAGCTGAGACCCTCTAAAGCGACCACTCAATGAATAGATACTAGTGTCAAGTAAGACATACAGCTGAGACTCTCTAAAGCGATCACTCAATGAATAGACACTAGTGTCAAGTAAGACATACAGCTGAGACCCTCTAAAGCGATCACTCAATGAATAGACACTAGTGTCAAGTAAGACATACAGCTGAGACCCTCTAAAGCGACCACTCAATGAATAGATACTAGTGTCAAGTAAGACATACAGCTGATACTCTCTAAAGCGATCACTCAATGTATAGACACTAGTGTCAAGTAAGCCATACAGCTGAGACCCTCTAAAGCGACCACTCAATGAATAGACACTAGTGTCAAGTAAGACATACAGCTGAGACCCTCTAAAGCGACCACTCAGTGAATAGACACTAGTCTCTTTAACCCTTTACTCCATATGTGTTTTCTACACCTTTGCAAACACAGTAGACCTAGATCAGACGGCTCCTCTTGGAGCTTTGTTTGCTTATAAATTAATATAGATAAGATTATATAGTTTCTACCATGCTGCTCTAACAGTTTAACAATTTGAGGGCTAATACAAAACAATTACAATAATAACACAAAACACAAAAACAGCTCTAACGATTTAACAATTTGAGGGCTAATACAAAACAATTACAATAATAACACAAAACACAAAAACAGCTCTAACGATTTAACAATTTGAGACCTACACAAAAAACATCTCCAACAAATTAACAATTTGAGAGCTTATACAATAGCAATAATTAGAATAACACAAAATACAAAAATAGCTAAAAAAATAACAATTTTAACGAGGCTGCAAGTGTCTTAAAATTAAACAGTAACACCCCTCTAATTTTGCATTTGCAAACAGAGTAGATCGAGATCAGACAACTACTGTAGGGGCCACTTGACCTTTGCAAACAGTAGATCCAGATCAGACAGCTGCTGTAGAAATAATTGGGCCTTTGCAAACAGAATAGACCCAGATCAGACAGTTACTGTAGGAACAATTTGGCCATTTCAAACAGTAGACCCAGATCAGAGAGCTACTGTAGGAACAATTTGGCCTTTTCAAACAGTAGACCAAGATCAGACAGCTACTGTAGGAACAATTTGGCCTTTTCAAACAGTAGACCCAGATCAGAGAGCTACTGTAGGAACAATTTGGCCTTTTCAAACAGTAGACCCAGATCAGAGAGCTACTGTAGGAACAATTTGGCCTTTTCAAACAGTAGACCAAGATCAGACAGCTACTGTAGGAACAATTTGGCCTTTTCAAACAGTAGACCAAGATCAGACAGCTACTGTAGGAACAATTTGGCCTTTTCAAACAGTAGACCAAGATCAGACAGCTACTGTAGGAACAATTTGGCCTTTTCAAACAGTAGACCAAGATCAGACAGCTACTGTAGGAACAATTTGGCCTTTTCAAACAGTAGACCAAGATCAGACAGCTACATGTATTGTAGGGGCCATTTGACATTTGCAAACAGAGTAGATCCAGATCAGACAGCTATTGTACGGGCCATTTGACATTTGCAAACAAAGGAGGCCCTGATCAGACAGATTTTGTAGGGGCCATTTGACATTTGCAAACAGAGTAGACCAAGATCAGACAGCTACTGTAGGAACAATTTGGCCTTTTCAAACAGTAGACCCAGATCAGAGAGCTACTGTAGGAACAATTTGGCCTTTTCAAACTGTAGACCCAGATTAAACAGCTGTTGTAGGGGCCATTTGACATTTGCAAACAGAGTAGATCCAGATCAGACAGATATTGTACGGGCCATTTGACATTTGAAAACAGAGTAGAACCAGATCAGACAGCTACTGTAGGAACCATTTGGCCTTTTCAAACAGAGTAGACCCAGATCAGACATCTATTGTAGGGGCCATTTGATATTTGCAAACAGAGAAGATCCAGATCAGACAGCTGATATAGGAACCATTTGGCCTTTGCAAACAGAGTAGACCCAGATCAGACAGCTGCTGTAGCAGCCATTTGATCAGGAACAGCTGTTTACTCAGATATGATTTACAGTTTGTTAATTGGCATTGACCAATATACAAATTCAGTTAAGTTATTATAGTCTGCAAAGGGTTGCGATTATATGAGGGAAGTGGTTATTGATCTGTAGCCGGATAGAGATTGTGGTGAAACAGTTCAGTTATAGGTTTAACTTTGTGGCTTGGTAACTCAGTCGGTAGAGTGTTGGCATGGTAAGCCAGGTCCTGGGTTCGAGTCCCAGTACCTTAATCGTATAATAATAATAATAATAAATAAAAAACCTGGCTGAAATTCTGTCCCCATGTGGAGTATCAAGTATTAAAATGTTTGGAAATGATTGGATTGGAAATGCATAAAAATATGTGTACATGTTTTTCATACATCGATGAAGAACATAGCACTTGGTATGCTATCCTGTCATACAATATTAAGATGCAAATAAGAAATCTAAAAATGAGTCTGAGACTAGTTACTCAAAATTTGACTTGAAAAGACTCAACCTAGAAAATAGTACTTTGCTCTCAAAGCAAGGTCAAATGAGACATTGCGAATCAGTTACTGTGGAGATATAACATCAGAATATTTGAACACAGTTTGGTTAAATTAAGTTGTTTATAGGAAATATGGAACATCAATATACATAGAAATCCGAAGTTTCATTCTGCAAATGTGTGACACTGTTTAATCCTAAGTTTCATTCTACAAATATGTGACACTGTTTACTCCAAGTTTCAAGAAAAAACCTATCCAAGACATTTTAAAACTTGTTATTTTGATCAGTGATACTGAACCCTTTCCCTCATATAAACACATTTCCACATATTTGCAAACAGAGTAGACCCAGATCAGGAGCCATCTGATCAGGGTCTGCCCTGTTTGATAATGGAATTTGATAGACCTGTTTATTTACTTTCTGAAATGGCTACAACCTTCCATCTGTTTCATTGTAACAATTTTGTCTATGAATATCTGTAGTTATTGCAATTTTGAATAAATATAACGAGGAAAGGAATAAACAGAGCCAACTCTGATCAGACGGTTCCTGTAGGAGCCATCTGATGAGGGTCTACTGTTTTTCAAAAGCATCCAAAAAAGGTTTTAGATAAGGAAAAACTTTGAAACAAATAGGTGCCTATCAAACACTTCTTATTTTGTTTAACGAAACTGCAGAATTATATCTACATAATAACACAAACATCAGACGGTTCCTGCAAGAGCCATCCGACATGCGGGTCAACTGTTTAACATAACAATAATATCGGGTACAGGGTTAAGCAAGTTTAAATTATTTTTTTTGTGTAGATTTACATGAATGGTTTGCTGCAGATATTTTCATATTCCTGCAAACACCTCAAGGAGTATAAGTGTTGAGGTGTAATGTTAAGGGTGAAATATTAAGTGCATGTGCCAACAGTGCAGTGTTAACGAGGCAGACAAGATGTATTCTAATATTCTGACAGTATCATCCATAAAAGACAGAAATTATGTAGTCCAAATCCTATAGGCACAGTCTGAATACAAGACAAAACCCTAGTTAATAATTATATTTGAAATTCAGTTTTTTATAGTAACATCTCCAATGTAAATTATTCACGAAAACTTCGAACATTTTCTTCAATTCATCAGTGTAAATTCTACAATTCAACACTGACTTCTTTGCCCCCAGTGTAAATTGTTTGCGACTCGACTGGGACTCGAACCCAGGGCTGAACTGAACTGAACTGTTTCACCACAATCTCTATCCGGCTACAGATCTATAACCGATTATCATATAAACCCATTTTCACTCAATTACAACCCGAGTAGACCAGACGGTTCCTATATGAGCCGTCAGATCAGAGTCTACTATATTTGAGCCGTCAGATCAGAGTCTACTATAGTTGAGCCGTCTACTATATTTGCTTTGGACATGACACAGGTCTGAGTCTACAGTGTCTGTCAAAGAAACTAAATTCCTTGAAAAGTTTACATCATCAAACTTCAGATAAAATATCCATGCTGTCATAATTTATTACCTGAATATTGAAACAGGTTATTGGAATATTTAGGAAATCAAACTAAAATATGTTCGTATTTCTCTGATACTGTAAAATCATACCTATATCGTGCCATAAGCAAACATACCCTGATCAGGCGGCACATAAAGCAACTGTCTAGTCTGGGTCTACTCTGCAAATGTGTAGAAACCAGGCAAAGGGTTAAATTTCTCTGACAAACTCATTCTTGCTGGTACTCATTAGAATCACAGCAACCGTCTAGTCTGTGTTTACTGTTTGCAAATGTGTAGAAACCAGGCAAAAGGTTAAATTTCTCTGAAAAATTAATTCTTGCTGGTACCTACACAGAATACAAACATATCTCTAACAATTTAACAATTTGAGAGCTAATACAATAACAATAATTAGAATAATAACACAAAATACAATAAACATCTCTAACAATTTAACAATTTGAGAGCTACATGTAATAGAATAACAATAATTACAATAATAACACAAAATACAAAAAAGCTCTAACAATTTAACAATTTTAACAAGGTTGCCATCTCCTCAGATTTGTCTTTTATACACTGCCAATATTTCTGTTAAATATCTATAGCCCAAAATAATATAACTAAGGCACTGCCTCTTACGGGAATCGACAATCAACATGAAATGTGACCCCCCAAAAAATACCATACTAAACATAATTCCTATCTGTCATCCTGCTAAAGCAATTGACACAAAAAGTGCACATAGTATCATAAATTTTGTTTGGGACAATTATTTTTTTCTGTTTAAAGGTTGTCTATAGCACTTACTGACTCCAAAAAGCATTTCCAATAGGCAGTGCTAGGATTTGAACCTAGACTCCCTCTATGGCTAAGCCAAGGAGGTGTTCTTCCATTAAACTACACTGACAGCATTTATGGAAATTGCCAGTATGGAGCACAAGTTAACTTAGATTTTGATATTCATAACTATTTTTCAGTTTTTCAGCTCAGCATGTAATTTTTTAAGAGTTTTTTTTGGACAGTAATCATTTTGGAAAAGGAGAGAATTACAGATTTCTTTTTAAAAACAGGGAATATGGAGACGGCTCAAATGAGTGCAACTCCTTCCAAATACACTGAATATACTTCACAATCAGATGTTCACATTGTTCAGAGTTCTGTAGCTCTCAATTCTGAACAAACATAAATACAAAAGGTGGCCATGGCCATTCAATTTTATTTTACAAAATAATATTGTCATCATTCCAGTGTTTTTTTTTCTCTTAAGATATTTTCAAACAGTCGAGCTAAAAACACCCTTATACAGTTATATATAGTCAGCTAAAACACCCTTATGCAGTTATATATAGTCAGCTAAAACACCCTTATGCAGTTATATATTGTAATGTATGTAGCTGTAGCACAGAGATAGCTCCGCCTCTGTGGTCACTCTCACTGACCAACTGATAATCCCCGCCTACTGTAAATGTGTATGAATGTATTATGAAGAATGATTAGAATAGATTTAGTAACCAAAGAGTAAGCTTGTGTCTTTAGAGAGTCCCCTATCAAAGGTTATTTCATTTGGCGACGAGGACGGGATCTATTTAAATAGTCAAGACCTGTAAAAAGGAGGACTTTTTGAAAGTGCATTTTTTTAAGACCTTTTCAAACAAGACATTTCAAGACCCATGTGGACATATTCAAGACTTTTGTGAAAAGGACATATTACAAACGTTGAAAAGGATCCTATTCTTTCAAGATGGCATCTAAATTAGATCTGCCAACACCAAAACCATTCAAAGTTTTGGGACAGAACACAAATCTCGCAAGTATCTGGGACAATTACATGAAAAGATTTGAGTATTACATACATGTAGCTGCCAGTGGTGTTACAAAAGATGAGCCGAAACGGGCTCTCTTACTTCATCTTGCCGGTGAAGAAGTTCAAGACATCTACGAAATGTTTTCGGATGTATAGGCAATACTTACAAGGACACCAAAGACAAAATCACAGAATACTTTCAGCCAAAGAAAAATATTTCATATGAACGTCACATGTTTAGACTGGCTTGTCAAGAAAATGAGGAAACAGTTGACAATTTCATTGTAAGACTGAAAAAGTTAGCAGTTACATGTGAATTTCCGGTTGGATCTGTTGACGATATGATCCGTGATCAAATTGTTGAAAAATGCAAATCAAAAGAACTGAAGAAAAGATTTCTAAGTGAAGAAAACCTGACTTTAGACAAAATACAAAGTCTTGCCAGATCATCTGAGTTAGCTTCACTCCATGTTTCCAAAATGACAGAGACAACCCATGAGAAGAGTCACTATCAAAATGACGAACCATGCAAACCAGAAGAAGTACAGCAACTGAGAGGAAACCAGAGTAGACCATCAACACGAAAGCAGTACCAGCCAAGAACCATGCCGAGATCAGCACCCAAACCCGCCAGGTTCAAAACGTGTTTCCGATGCGGAGGAAAAGGACATGCAGGACATGAGTGTCAGAAATCGCGAAATATTGTTTGTCATGAATGTAAAAAACGTGGTCACTATGCACATATGTGTAAATCTAGGAAAAGTGGTGAAGTACGGTATATTTCAAATCAAAATTCACGTGATAGTGGTGATCATGAATTTGTGTTTGGAATTGAAGCAAAACAGGGATCTCCATTTTTTCAGGTGAAAATTGAAGGTAGGCCATGCAATTTATTAATTGATTCAGGCGCAACAGTCAATTGCATTGATAGGTTTACATTTGAGTCTGTACGCCCAAACATGCCTCTTGAAAAATCACACACAAAAATATATCCATATGCTTCCAAAATACCTCTCAGAATATTTAGGAACTGCCATGTTGAATGTGAATTTCAATGAAACTTCACATAAGATTAAATTCCACATTGTCAACAGCAAGTGTACTCCTCTGATAGGTCACCAAACCGCATTAGAATTAGGCATTTTGAAGATCTGTGTCAACAATGTATCAACAAGCAATGACTCGCAGGTAGAAGAACTACTCAAAGAATACAGTGACAGATTCCAAGGTCTGGGTAAACTCAAAGACTACCAATTGAAACTGAACATAAATAAAACTGTTACACCTGTAGCCCAACCAAATCGCAGAATTCCATTCAAAATTAGAAGACGAGTTGAGACCAAAATCCAAGAGCTACTAGACAATGACGTAATAGAAAAGGTGGAAGGTCCTACACCTTGGATCTCCCCAATTGTCGTGATTCCGAAGAAAGACGACATACTTTTGTGTTTGGATCTACGCCAGGCCAACACAACTGTCGAGAGGGAAAGATTCCCAATGCCAAATATAGATGAAACGCTAGAAGAGTTGAGTGGTGCCAAATACTTCTCAAAACTAGACCTTAAGATGGGATTTCATCAGATTGAACTAGATCCAAAGTCAAGACACATTACAACATTTGTGACGCACGACGGCTTGTACCGCTACAAATGCCTTCTCTTCGGAATTTCATGTGCCCCAGAGATTTACCAGAGAATTATCCAACATACAATTCAAGACATTAAAGGCTGTAGAAATGTTTCAGATGACATAATTGTTTTTGGAAAAACCAAGAAAGAACACGACACTATATAGCTAAAAGCACCCTCATACAGCCATATATAGTCAGCTAAAAGCACCCTTATACAGTTATATATAGTCAGCTAAAACACCCTTATACAGTTATATAAAGTCAGCTAAAAGCACCCTTATACAGTTATATATAGTCAGCTAAAGCACCCTTATACAGTTATATATAGTCAGCTAAAACACCCTTATACAGTTATATATAGTCAGCTAAAACACCCTTATACAGTTATATATAGTCAGCTAAAGCACCCTTATACAGTTATATATAGTCAGCTAAAACACCCTTATACAGTTATATATAGTCAGCTAAAACACCCTTATACAGTTATATATAGCTAAAAGCACCCTTATACAGTTATATACAGCTAAAAAATCCTTATACAGTCATATATAGTCAGCTAAAACACCCTTATACAGTCATATATACAGGCCTGGAAAATTCCACTTGTCCGCTCACCATGACGAGTAACTTTCTTGCAGGACGAGTAGAATTTCAGAAATTTTAACAATGCACATTAGTAAAATAAGACAAAATCAGCTGGCAGGACGAGTTAAAGTTTTAGGATTTTTCAAGCCCTGATTATAGTCACTAGTCAGCTGATTCAGCTCTCATTACGACAATTTTCACTCCCACAAAAAAAGTGTCTTAACCTTTTCCCTCATATCAACATGTTTTCATGCATTTGTAAACAGAGTAAACATTTGTGGAAATGACACTCTCTGAAGATCTTGGCAGAGTGAGTCACGGGTTAATTGATAACAAGTTATCATTACATTTAGGTAAGACAGACTCTATGGAGAGCAGAAAACAACTAAGGGTGTCATGAGAAAGACTATTCAATTCTATCCTGGAATATCAATGGGTTTGTGCATAAAATATCATTAATTTTAATGGTACATCGCTAGTAATCGGCAACGGTAGGCTATACGGGGATTTAGGTATAGGAGAATACACATATCACTATGAATGGGGCGAGTATGGTTGAATGAAACTGACTTTAATATCTTGGAGTCCAACGAATTCTCAGACCATAGCGGGATAGAAATAAAATTTGCACAAAATTCACATACATTTCGATAATACAAAATTCGACGACTCTAAGGAATAGCTAAAAACAAAGACAGAAGAAATAAAAAAAACATGACTGAATAAATAGAAACAGAAAATATAGATGATATAACAGAAAAATTTACATCTTTGCTGCAACAATCAACAATGGAAACGTTCGGAACGAAACAAAAATCTAAACGTATAAATGATGGGCACGTCAAAAATAAAGAATTGTTACATAGCGAGAATTTTTTTAAAAATAGCTAGGAATGCATTCGTGCGAAATAAAACTGTCGAAAATAAGCAAAGTTTCATAAATATGAAAAACGCATATAATAAAAAAAAAGAACCGAAAGAACATGTATAAACATGCTGAACGAGAACAGTTATCTAAATTCGGTAAATCGAATCCTAAACAATTTTGGAAAAAGGTAAAAAGTCAGTACAAAACATAGGAAAATAATGCAGGAAAATACAAATAAATGACTTATATGAACACTTTAGATCTCTTAATAGCACCGAAATTGATGCAGAAAACTCCATTGATAATCATAACGAAACCTTTATAGACGAAAATCTGGACAAAGAAATAACTTTACAAGAATTGAAAGATGCGGTCTTTTCACAAAATAACAATAAAAGTGGCAAGATAGTTCAAATGAAAGCAGAAATCTATAAAGAAACTTCCGAATTTATGCTTAAATTATTCAACAAACTGTATCTGAACGGGGAATATCCCAAATCATGGGGCGAAGGTATAATAGTACCTGTATATAAGGGAAGTAATCCAGATGATGCAAAAAACTACCGTGGAATCACCTTAATTAACATAAATGGAAAAATATACTCACACATTCTTTTTAACAGATTAACAAAGTGGTCGTTAAAGCATGAAACAATAATACCTAACCAGTTTGGATTCCAAAAAGGAAAATCAACAATCGATTGTATACATGTATTTACACTGCATGCAATTATAGCAAAAACATTAAGTTCGAAAAAGAAACTATACTGCGCGTTCATTGACTTCGAAAAATATTTTGATAAATTAGATAGATCATTCATATAGCAAAAATTACACTTAGAAAACGTCAGCTCTAAATTTGTTCAGGCAATGAGTGCTATGTACCAGGTTGTTAAATCGCTTGTTCGTCACAAATCAAAGCACTCAGAGTTTATATATCTTATATTGTTTATGAGGTTTGCTACATATGATGTTTAACTCATTGACCCTGACAAGTCATGTGTACCGTTTCATGTTTATTTAGCGGTGTAAGTGTTGTTGTTATGGTTATTGTGTGCAATGTATCTCAAAACTACAGACATTGTAGACCGAGATCGGATAAATCAAATTATGAGAACCCTCTGTTTTTGGTCTACATTTTTTGCATAGGACCGGTACATTATTTACACTAACTTTATTTGTAGAGGTCGCATATAGACGTCATCAGGGTTATATGAGTTAATCAGCAAAGGTCAGCGTCACTAGTGTTTCCCTTTTTATGTGTTTCATTTCACTTTCGCTGAAACACATTTGATAATAGGGATCTATTTGCTGGTATTATTTTATCAATGAATTAACTGTTTCAGTCTTTTAAGTTGTTTCATTGTCTTTTAAGTTGTTTCATTTCGTTTTTCAAAGAAACTAACTTAAACGACCGTTATACTGTTAAACGTTTGCTATGCTGGTATGTACACAGCATTTTAATGAGCTCGACTGCTTATGGTTTTTATAAATTTCGGCAAACAACTTGTTTTATCATGCACTATTATCAATTACTTTACTGGTGCATAACTTGGATTTCTCACCTATTAAATTAAGGGACTGTGATGCAAGTTTTAATATTCTATAATTTGACTTACAGTTTAAATCATGTGATATAGCATCCACTTGTGACAGTATTCATATTATATCTAAAAGCCTAGAAGTAGCTCTATGTCATGCCACCTGATTTGTATAGAAAGCATGCCATATGGTTTTTCACTATGCATCATTTTACGAATTATTATTTATTATGATGTGATACGTGTTTGTGAACCATATTATGTTTTCTGTTTGCCGAAATAAATCTATCTATCTAGTAGACCCAGATCAGACCCGTCTGATCAGGGTCTGCTCTGTTTGCTTATAAAATTGGATAGATCTATTTCTTTGTTGTCTTTAATTTATACAATGTTCCACCTTTCATATTTTCTTAATGAATATTCAATAGGTATTAAAATTTGGCCTACAGTAACACCCTTCAAAACTGGATCTTCCAACTTAGCATCAATATCTGTGTAAGTCTCTTAAAGTTAAACAGTAACACCCCTCTAAACTGGATGTTCCAACTTAGCATCAATATTTGTGTAAGTGTCTTAAAGTTACACAGTAACACCCCTCTAAACTGGATGTTCCAACTTAGCATCGATATTTGTGTAAGTGTCTTAAAGTTAAACAGTAACACCCCTCTAAACTGGATATTCCAACTTAGCATCACTACTCATCTGTAAGACAGGTGGCAGCGTAAACCATTACCTCATAGGCTATTTTTAGACCCAACCTCTTTGAATGAATCTACCAAGTAGGAGCATTAACTAGAGAAAATTACAATTTATCACAATGGTTTCAAGAAGATACTTTTACAGAGGCGTAGAAAGGCGTATTTATGGAGGAAAGTGAGTGAGTGAGTTGGGTTTTACATCCGACAAACAGTATTTCAGTTATTCGCAGACGGCATGAGACAAGTTATAGTGCTGCCTCACTGGAATACCCCTGCTGCAGGTACATGGCAAGGGCACCCCACCCAGTCACCACCTGACACCGGGCCGACCAGTCCTAGAACTACACCTTTACCCTTTCTATAATGTAAATGCTGTTTCGCACCTCTGCAAACAGAGTAGACCCAGATCAGACAACTGCTGTAGGAGCCATTTGACCTTTGCAAACAGAGAAGATCCAGATCAGACAGCTGTGTAGGAAAAATTTGGCATTTGCAAACAGAATAGACCCAGATCAGAAGTTACTGTAGGAACAATTTGGCCTTTTTTAAACAGAGGACCCAGATCAGAGAGCTACTGTAGAAACAATTTGGCCTTTGCAAAAAAAGAATAGACCCAGATCAGACAGCTTGTGTAGGAACAATTTGGACTTTTCAAACAGTAGACCCAGATCAGACAACTACTGTAGGAACAATTTGGCCTTTTCAAACAGTAGACCCACATCAGACAGCTACTGTAGAAACAATTTAGCATTTCAAACAGTAGACCCACATCAGGCAGCTACATGTATTGTAGGGGTCATTTGACATTTGCAAACAGAGTAGATCCAGATATGATAGCTATTGTACAGGCCATTTAACATTTGCAAACAGAGTAGACCCAGATCAGACAGCTATTGTAGGGGTCATTTGAAATCTGCAAACAGACTAGACCCAGATCAGACAGCTACTGTAGGGGCCATTTGAAATTTGCAAACTCAGTACACTAAGATCAGTAGGAACAATTTGGCCTTTTCAAACAGAAGACCCAGATCAGACAGCTACTGTAGGGACCATTTGACATTTGCAAACAGAGGAGACCCAGATCAGACATTTACTGGTAGGGGCCATTTGACATTTGCTAACAGAAAAGATCCAGATCAGACAGCTAGTGTACGTGCCATTTGACATTTGCAAACAGAAGACCCAGATCAGACAGCTATTGTAAGGACCATTTACATTTGCAAATAGAGTAGACTCAGATCAGACAGCTGCTGTAGGAACAATTTGGCCTTTGCGAACAGAATAGACCCAGATCAGACAGCTGCTGTAGGAACAATTTGGCCTTATCGAACAGTAGACCCAAATTAGACAGCTACTATAGGAACAATTTGGCCTTTGCAAACAGAGTAGACCCAGATCAGACAGCTACTGCAGGAACCATTTAGCCTTTTTAAACAGTAGACCCAGAGCAGACGACCACTGTAGGAACAATTTTAGCCTTTGCAAACAGAGAAGACCCAGATCAGACAGCTGCTGTAGGAACAATATTAGCCTTTGCAAACAGAGTAGACCCAGATCAGACAGCTATCATAGGAGTCATTTGTCCTCGAGGCTCTATCACTTGAATTTCGCACCAGCTGCCCGTGGGAGCTTCTGTATGCTGATGACTTGGCAATCATTGATACCTCGCTTGATTCACTCAGGGAACGTCTGGACAGATGGAAGAGTAACATGGAGGAGAAGGGTATCAGAGTGAACATGGGTAAGACCAAGGTCATGACTGCTGGTCCCAACCTCAACTTACTGACGAAAACAGGCAAACACCCTGTTCTGTATGTCTGAGCGGAACGGGCAGCAACTCAATATTCTGCACCCACTGTTCAGGATGGGTTCACAAAAAGTGCAGTGGCATAAAGGGCCCCTCTCAAAGCAGATCCTCACTATAAGTGTTTGCGTTGCACTGGTGCAGCAAGACCAATAGATGGCAGACCACTGACGGAGGTTGGTATTGGTGACAACAACCTGAAGTAGTGACAGACTTTTGCTACCTTGGCGACACGTTGTCGTCAGGTGGAGGTATGAACTCGCTGCAGCTACACGTTGCAAGACTGCCTGGAAACAGTTTAGAGAGCTGCTACCAATCCTAACCAACAGGCACTTATCAATAGCTACAAGAGGGCGTGTCAACTCCTCATGTGTCAGAAGTGTGCTTCTGTATGGGTCCGAAACTTGTGCGGTCTCTGCCAACACAGTGAAGAAACTATAGCGGAACGACAAAGCATTGCAATGATCAGATGGATCTGTTTGGTGAAACCTGAGCAAACCATTCCGTTTGAATCCTTCCTTGCTCAACTGAAGTTGAAGAGCCTAGCAGACATCATGCAGAAGAGCAGACTGCGTTGGCTGGGGCACGTTGAGCGCAGCACTGGCTGGATTGCTCAAGTCCGACATTTGAATGTACCAGCGGAGAAGACCACTGGCAGACCCAAACTGTCTTGGGAGGACGAAGTGAAGCGGGACAGGAAAGACCTGGGTATGGATTCAATCAACCTCAACAGAGACAAGAATGGAGAGGAAGACTTAGATCGAGACTGGACAGTCAGGCCCCACCCTCAGCAGAGGATTAATTGATGGCCTGATCAACAAATAAACCGGATAGTGAGTGAGTGAGTGATTTGACCTTTGCAAACAGAATTGATCCAGACCAGACAGCTGCTGTATGAGTCATTTGACCTTTGCAAATAGAGTAGACCTAGACCAGACAGCTGCTGTAGGAGTCATTTGACCTTTGCAAACAGAGTAGACCCAGACCAGACAGCTGCTGTAGGAGTAATTTGACCTTTGTAAACACAGTAGATCCAGATCAGACAGCTACTGAATCAGTAATTTGATCAGAAACTGCTGTTTACTCAAATATTATTTACAGTTTGTTAAATGGCATTGACCAATACACAAATTCAGTTAAGTTATTATAGTATGCAAATTTTTTGGTTATAGATCTGTAGCCGGATAGAGATTGTGGTGAAACAGTTCAGTCATAGGTTTTACTGCGTGGCTTGGTAGCTCAGTCGGTAGAGTGTTGGCATGGTAAGCCAGGGGCCCTGGGTTCGAGTCCCAGTACCTTAATCATATAATAATAATAATTTAAAAAACGAGCTGAAATTTTGTCAGAAGTGGAGTAAAAAATAAAAATAAATAAATAAAATAAAGTAATAAAATGATTGGAATGCTAAAAAACATTTGTGCAGGTTTTTCATACATCAATGAAGAACATAACACTCGGTATGTATGAAGAACATAACACTCGGTATGTTATCATGTCCTACAATAGTAAGATGCAAATAAAAAATCTAAAAATGAGTCTAAGACTAGTTTCTCAAAATTTGACTTGCAAAGACTCCACCAAGAAAACAGTAGTTTGCTCTCAAGGCTAGATTGAATGAGAGAATTGGAATCAGTTACTAAGGAGATATAACACCAGAATATTTTAACACAGTAGAGATGCAATGGTTATGGGTTAAATATTAATATTAACAGTGCAGTGTTAACGAGGCAGGCAAGGAGATGTATTCTAATATTCTGACAGTATCATCCATCAAAGACAGAAAATATGTAGTCCTAATCCTAAAGGCAGAGTCTGGATACAAGACAAAAATGTAGTTAGTAATTATGTTTGAAATTCAGTTTTTATGGAAACATCTCAAAAACTTCAAAAAAACATTTTCTTCAAATTAATCAGTGTAAATTCTACAATTAAACTGCAAACATTGACTTCTTCGCCCCTAGTGCAGAAAGGTCAACTCATTACTTGATGTTTTATATGGATCCAAACTGTTTGCGACTCGAATTGGCCTCTGGCTTACCATGCAAACTCTACCGACTGAGCTACTAAGTCACACGGTAAACCCTATGACTGAACTGTGTCACCACAATCTCTATCCGGCTACAGATCTATAACCAGTTCCCTCATATAAAGGCATTTTCACACAATTACAAACAGTAGACCCAGATCAGGCGGTTCCTATATAAGCCGTCAGATCAGAGTCTACTATATTTGAGCCGTCAGACCAGAGTCTACTATATTTGCCTTGAACATGACACAGGTCTTATTTTGTCAAAGAAAATAAATTCCTTGAACAGTTTACATCATAAAATATCCATGATGACATAATTCATTACCTGAGTATTGAAACAGGTAATAGGAATATTTAGAAAATCAAAGTAAAATATTTTAATATTCTCTGACACTGTAAAACCATACCTATATTATGCCATAAGCAGACATACCCTGCTCATACAGCAATTGTCTAGTCTGGGTTGCAAACGCGTAGAAACCAGGCAAAGGGTTAAATATTTCTGACAAACTCATTCTTGCTGGTACTCATTAGAATCACACCAACCGTCTAGTCTAGGTCTGCTATGTTTAAAAATGTGTAGAAACCAGGCATATCTATGGAGTAAAGGGTTAAATTTCTCTGACAAACTCATTCTAACTGATACTCATTAAAATCACAGCAATCATTTAGTCTAGGTCTACTATGTTTACAAAATGTGTAGAAACCATACATATTTATGGAGTAACGGGTTAAATTTCTCTGACAAACTCATTATTGCTGGTAATCATTAGAATCACAGCAACCGTCTAGTCTAATAACTAATAACTCCAAAGCTAACAGGGGAGACAATTCAAAGACCCTACATGCACAATAACTCATGCTGGTGAACATTCCTGTGAAGTTTGGTTCTCTAGTCTTAGCGGTTTCAGAGATATGCGTGACACAAACATTTTCTGATTTTAAGTCATCAGGGGCAATAACTCCAAAGTTATCAGGGGAGACAATTCAAAAACACCAGGTGAACAGCAGCTCATGCTTGTCAACATTCCTTTGAAGTGAGTCTAGCCCTACTGGTTTCAGAGATACATGCGACACAATTTTGTGACGGACAGACGGACGGGACAGACAGACAAACAGACAACTCTTGCAAAACAATAAATGGGGGAGACATAATAATTGCCTACGGATGATGCTTGTTATGGTGAACAAGTTTCCCAGTTTCAAAGGTTTATGTTCCCAGTTTGAATAGCTTTATATCTCAGTTATGTAAATAAGTGGACCTAAAATTCCAAGTTAAAAGGGCTATAATTCTGTCAAAATGTTAGGCAGAGTTATGTACTTTTGCCTGCAGATGCAGGTTATAAAGGTAAACAAGTGTTCAAAGTTTCAAAGATTTATCCCAAAGAGTTATGTAAATACGTGAACTTGAACAAAAGTCTTAATAAAACTTAAAATGCTGGGGCGAGTAGGAAAGCTCCACTAATCTCCAAACAGTCAAGATAAAAACAAACACCCATAAATAATTCTGTAAACACCCGTATACAGTTATATATAGCTAAAAGCACCCTTATACAGTTATATATAGCTAAAACACCCTTATACAGTCATATATAGTCAGCTAAAACACCCTTATACAGTCATATATAGTCAGCTAAAACACCCTTATACAGTCATATATAGTCACTGGTCAGCTGATTCAGCTCTCATTACGACAATGTTCACTCCAACAAAAAGTGCCTTAACCCTTTCCCTCATATAAACGTGTTTTCACGCAATAGGTATTAAAATTTGGCCTAAATACAGAACAGGGAAAGAGTTGAAGTTAAACAGTAACATCCCTCTAAACTGGATGTTCCAACTTAGCTCGTCATATATAGTCAGCTGTAAACACCCTTATACAGTCATATATAGTCACTAGTCAGCTCTCATTACGACAATAATCACTCCCACAAAAAGTGTCTTAACCCTTTCCCTCATATAAACGTGTTTTCACGCATTTCCAAACAGAGTAGACCCAGATCAGACAGCTCCTCTGCCGTTTGCTAATAAAATTTGACAGATCTATTTCTTTGCTTTCTTTAATTTGCCTGAATAAAGAACAGGGAAAGAGTTGAAGTGAAACAGTAACACCCCTCTAAACTGGGTGTTCCAACTTAGCTCGTCAAAATATACAGAAAGTACAGATTTTCTACCCGGCAAAGCTTGTTGTTGCAGAAAAAAATAGTCAGACTGGCATTGAATGCTGAGTGAAAGCCGCGTGATTGGAGTTGATTTTGAGAGACTTGAGCATGAAGATGATAGCCTGACAGACCGATCAGGTGACACCAGGGAGACACGTTCCAAAGGAAATCAAACGCATTTATATAGCTACGCCACCGAAGTTGACAGCGACAGTGATGCGTTTTCGAGTAACGATTGCGTTTTCACGTCAACGCAGAAGCAGAAAAGTCAGACTGACGTCAACAGTGAGAGTGACAGACACACCCATCGGCAGGTACATAAACAAGGTGAAACAGACGTGTCACATTATCAGTCACGTGATGAAATACCGACACACAAGGCTGGAACAAACATTAAGAAAACGAGATTACCTGTTCATAAGAACAATAGCATAGGAAGGATAATCCAAAAGTATGGCCAGGAAAAGCCGACACTAAGCAGGGAACTTCAGTGAAACAGTCGGAAAACACTGACACTAATCGCGACGGTTGTCCACAGCACATGTTAGATCTCGGTACACAATCTAAAAATAGATCCGGAATACCCCAACAGACTGAAAGTAGGGCCGGAACAGACAAAGATAAAATTAGCAACTCGGGTTAGGAATTTGGAGGGGAAATTGACACATATCTTTTTGTGTGCTAAGCATTCAAGGACTGAAAGGTAAAACCTATGACAAATTAAATAGTGAACCTTTAAAAAATATATTTAAAAATAATAACATACTTTTATTTACTGAATCTTGGTTCAATGATAACATAGACTATAAGGTCGCGGGTTTTACAGCTCATGCCCTACATAGACAATTTAGACATAAAAGAAGCGTCAGGGACAGTTGTGGACTGATTGTTTATATTTCCGATAGAATGAATGGTATTGCTTTCCCAATTTGACATGAGACTCGATTAATTTCCGGGATTGTCCGTAATACTTTGTGACAAAAAAAGCAAAAAAAACAAGGGCATGTTGTATTGCTATGCAAGACATGAGTCCCCCACCGGACTGAAAAAAACCTCCACTCTCCCCACCCCACCCACCCATGGTGTGGTTAACCATGGTATATACATGACCACCTGAATGGTATTAGTACCTACTTTCATACATTGAATCAGTAAATAAAAAGTTATTGTCACGACAAGAAAATATGAAACAGGGGAGTAACTCCAAAAATATTGATACATGAATTATTGCCCTTGTGCATGACACTACATCTCATCACGCTTGTTCCATATAAGAAGTTTCAAATCAATTGAACCAGTACATAAAGAGTTATTAACTGGACAAGAAAATATGAAAAAGGGGAATAACTCCATAAATATTGATGCTAGAGTTATGGCCCTTGTGTATGACACTACCCCTCATCATGATTGTTCCATATGTGAAGTTTCAAATCAATTGAACCAGTAGATAAAGAGTTATTGTCCGGACAAAAAAATATGTGAAAGGGGAATAACTCAAAAAATATTGATGCTAGAGTTATGACCCTTGTGAATGACACTAGCCCTCATCATGCTTCTTCAATGTGTGAAGTTATAATGAATTTGGCCTAACTTTGTAGGAGATATTGCCCGGACACGAAGTGTGACAGACAAACTGACAAGAAAATATGAAAAAGGGGAATAACTCCAAAAATATTGATGCTAGAGTTATGGCCCTTGTGTATGACACTACCCCTCATCATGATTGTTCCATATGTGAAGTTTCAAATCAATTGAACCAGTAGATAAAGAGTTATTGTCCGGACAAAAAAATATGCAAAAGGGGAATAACTCAAAAAATATTGACGCTAGAGTTATGACCCTTGTGAATGACACTAGCCCTCATCATGCTTCTTCAATGTGTGAAGTTATAATGAATTTGGCATAACTTTGTAGGAGATATGGCCCGGACACCAAGCGTGACAGACGGACAGACGGACGGACAGACGGACGGACAGACGGACGGACGGACGGACAGACGGACAGACAGACGGAATCGAGCAAACCTATAGTCCCCCAACCGGTAACCGGTGGGGGACTAAAAAGCCGGTAATAAGCATGTTCCATGAGGACTGCATTCTTATAGCATTCCTATACCTTCGTAAATTTATCCGGAGATTACCGACAATAATAAACCGAATATGCATGAGTCTCAGGTCAAAGTGGGAGAGCAATAAAGTAAGTTGTTTGAAAACAGTTAATGATAATTGCTTGTGGTTGAAATTTGATGGTGAATTAATGGGTTTTGATGACCAGTTGCTATTATGTTTATGCTATAATATACCAGCCGGTAGCAGCAGAGAGACTGTACAAATACGGTAGCTCATGTCAGTTTCTGATTACTGGAGATTTTAATGCCAGAATAGGTGAAAGACCAGATTTTGTACAAAATGAGTTTTTGGTAGACTTAGTTGTTTTGCCTGATGATTATGTACAGGACACATTCATAAGCCGCTCGTTTCAAGATAAGACTGTTAATGAAACTGGCATTGAATTACTAGAATTTTATAAACAAACTGGTTTTAGACTTGTAAATGGTAGACTGTTTGATGATGACGGTTTGGGTAAGTTTACGTGTGTTAAGAATGCAGGTAGTAGCGTGGTAGACTTTGTTATGTGTCGCACTTCACTTTTTGAGTATTTTACTAGTTTTTCTATTAAGGATCCAAATATATTGTCGAATCACTGTGTTATACAGTTTTCTATTTGTAAATCTAGACGGGTAAATAGTAGCAATGAAAGAGAGACAACTCATACCAAAATTATCGATTTTAAGTACAAGTGGGATAATTCAAAAGTCACTGATTATAAGGAGTTATTATCAAATGAAGCTTTTGCGGATGAAATTGATAATATTACATCAGATTTGGATTTAATTCAAAATAATGAAGACTTAGACAGAAACTTGGAAATATTTTATGTTGTAATGGATGATATATGTGATCCCTTGTTTAGAAAATGTGTTGGTAATGAATGTACAAATAATTCTTATCGGAGTTGCAACAAGAGCTGTCACAGGACAGCGCGCTCGACTATTCTCAGAATTGTTGGTGTAAAAATGCTTGATAGTGGACTAAAATAGTGTCCAATGATACTAGAAGCAAGTAATCAGTCTCAGTAAAATATCTTTAATAGCATTCAGGATGTAGAATCTCTTTGAACTCTTTAATGAAAGACTTAAGTGAAAAAGGGCAATAATTTCTGTTCAAATGTACTCTTGCCTACATATGAAGCTTGAGGTGGTGAACTAGTGTTCCAAGTTCCAAGTGTAACCAAGTTCCAAAGGTAAGAGGCAAAAAATGGACTTTTACAAAAACCTTTACCAAAAGTTCTAAGTTAAAAAGGGCCATAATTCTGTCACAATGCTTGACAGAGTTACATACTCTTACCTACAGATAAAATTCTTGATGGTGTACAAGTGTTCCAAGTTTCAAAGTTTATCTCAAAGGGTTATGTAAGTAAGTGGACTTTAACAAAAACCTTAACCAAAAGTTCTAAGTTAAAAAGGGCCATAATTCTGTCAAAATGCTTGACAGAGTTGTGTACTCTTGCCAACAGATAAATATTGTGGTGGGGAACAAGTGTTCCAAGTTTCAAAGCTTTATTCCAAAGGTAAGAGGCAAAAAGTGGACTTTAACAAAAACCTTAACCAAAAATTCTAAGTTAAAAAGGGGCATAATTCTGTCAAAATGTTTGACAGAGTTATGTACTCTTACCTACAGATGATGTTTGTGGTGGTGAACAAGTGTTTCAAGTTTCAAAGCTTTATTCCAAAGGTTAGAGGCAAAAAGTGGACTTTAACAAAAACCTTAACCAAAAACTCTAAGTTAAAAAGGGCCATAATTCTGTCAAAATGCTTGACAGAGTTATGTACTCTTACCTACAGATGATGTTTGTGGTGGTGAACAAGTTTTCCAAGTTTCAAAGCTTTATTCCAAAGGTTTAGAGGCAAAAAGTGGACTTTAACAAAAATCTTAACCAAAGTGTGACGCGGACGCCGACGCGGATGCCGACGCCGGGGCGAGTAGGATAGCTCCACTATTCTTCGAATAGTCGAGCTAAAAATGAACAGTGGTTTGGACAAAGCTGTTTTGAAAAACGTGATGAATTTTAAAGACATTTGGATCTGTATAGATCAAATCAGACCGAGGAGAACTGCATTAATATTACAACAGTAAGGGCATCTTATAAGTGTTTAACTCGTAGTAAAAAATCAGAATGTAATAAACGCCAGACAAAACAGCTTGAATCAATGAGGTTTAGAAATGTAAAATAATACTGGAAAATGTTGAAAGGAACAACTTCAGAATTAAAGTCGAAACAGCTAGATGCTGGAAAATTTTCAGACTATTTCAAAGCTGTTAATGAACCAAATTTGGTATTTTTTCAGCCGAATGAGAATGTGTTATCTTTTAATGAAAAATATTTACAAGGAGAAGCTCCAAGAAATGTTTTCTGAGCTTAACATACACAGGACGAAATTTTTAAAGCTTGCAAAGATATTAAACCTGGAAAATCTGGTTGACCTGATTTAGTTTTAAATGAATTTTTTAAACACGGTATTATAAGATTCACAAATTCCATAAATTCATAAACTATTTAATAAAGTCTTAGATACAGGTTTTTTCCCCAGGTCAATGGACAGATGGCCATATCATGCCTTTATTTAAAAAGGGTGAGGTAAATGATACAAGTAATTATAAGGGTATAACATTGCTAAGTACACAAGGGAAACTTTTTACAAGGGTGCTTAACACTAGACTTACTGAATGGGAAGAAAAATACAGTGTGTATGTAGAGGCACAGGCCGGATTTTGAAAACACATGGGCACCATAGACAATATATATATCCTCAGTGGTGCTATTTCTCATATATTGAATGAAAACAGAAAACTATTTGTTGCTTTTATAGATTTTAAAAAAGCCTTTGATTATGTTGTGCATGATGTTTTATGGTTCAAACTTCTGAAATTTGGAGTTAGAGGGAAAATTCTGAATGTTATAAAATCGATGTACTGTAAACTCAAGTCGAAGGTTCAATATGATAATTGCTTAAGTGAAAGCTTCTTATTGACACTTGGACTCGCTCAGGGTGAGTGTCTCTCACCATTTATGTTCGCAATGTTTTTAAATGATCTGGAAGAGACATATATCTTAAAGGGTTTTGAAGGTATAGACATTTACACGATAAAGCTTTGTTTACTTTTATATGCAGATGACATTGCGTTATTCTCTACTACAGAGCATGGATTACAAAAAGGACTAGACATACTTTATGACTATTGTCAAAAATGGAAACTTGTAATTAATGTAGAAAAAACCAAAACTATGGTTTTTATGAAATGTGGTAGAACAGGTAGAGGTACTAAAATTTAATTACCTAGGCATAACTTTTACTTGTGGCGGTGCTTTTTCTGAAACAGATTCGGCACTTGCTGGCCAGGCTTTGAAGGCTCTTTTCAAACTCAAGTCACATCTTTATAATTTTACAGATTTTTCTGTAGCACACAAACTTGATCTGTTTGACAAGCTTATTCTACCAATACTGACATATTGGAGTGAAGGTTGGGGGTTTTCAAAGGCAGAAAGGCTAAAAAGAGTACATTTAAAGTTTTGCAAACAGCTGCTAGGAGTAAAAGGACAAACACAGAACAATTTCATTTATGGAGAATTAGGAAGAACGTTATTGAAAGAGTTTAGGTTTGTTTCTGTAATACGTTATTGGCTGAAGATTATACATTGTAATGATACAAAATATGTTTATGTTTAAAAGAGTGTTTATAATATGATGTTAGATGATCTGCAAAAATGGTCTCATAAACCATCATGGTCATCAAAAGTGAAAAATGTATTGGAATCGCTTGGGTTTTATGACATTTAGTTAAACCAAGGTGTAGGGAACATTAAATTTTTCTAAATATCTTTAAACAGAGACTTACTAATAACTTCATTCAAGTTTGGCATGATGAACTTTCAAACTCGTCAAGGGCTGATAGCTACCGTTTATTCTCAGATTTTGGATTTAAAGAATATCTAAGCAAATTAAGTCAGTATCATAAAATTTAGAAAAGAATTAACGAGATTACGAGTTTCATCACACAGACTTAAAATTGAAACAGTACGTTGGCATAAACCACATCCCACGCCACGCCAAGATTGAAAATATCAGTTATGTAACATCCTTGAAGATGAATATCACTTTTTGTTGGAATGTCCTCTTTATAACAATCTGCGGAAAATTTACATAAGACAATTATACTGGAGATATCCGAATATGTTCAAAATTATTGATCTTCTCCAAGCAAGAAACGAAATTGAGTTAAGAAATTTATTTATGTATGTATATAAATGCTTCAAGTTTAGAAGCGACACATTCTTTAGAAATAATTAAACCAATTTGAATTAATGTACATGTATAGAATTATAGTGATTCTTGTGTTGAGCGACCACTGGGTGAAGTAGTGTGGAAATCACTGGGTACGGGTTGTTGCTTGTGTGGGACGAGAACGATGCAGATCTCGTAAGGGAGCTTTGCGTTGTTTGCATGCATTAAGCGCCTGCCTGAATTTAAATTACAGACAGCTCCGCTTATAGGTGGTCGCTTAATAAATGGTTGGATGGAAAACTAAGAGCAAACAACTACATACATGTATTTGCTCCATCATGTACAATGATAAATATTATTTCATCATTTTCCCCTCGTAAAGACGGGTACTTCTTATTAGCTGATGTTACGAATAATTTCTATTACGTATTAGCATAATTATAGTGCATGCCGTTGACCATAATTATGTAGTGTATATTTGTATGCTTGTGTACTGTTGAGCCTATGGCTCTATATATACATAATACATAAACTATCTATATCTAATATTTGTGTAAGTGTCTTAAAGTTACACAGTAACATCCCTCTAAACTGGATCAGCATCAATATTTGTGTAAGTGTCTTAAAGTTAAACAGTAACACTCCTCTAAACTGGATGTTTCAACTTAGCATCACTACTTGTCTGTAAGACAGGTGGCAGCGTAAACCATTACCTCATAGGCTATTGTTAGACCCAACCTCTTTGAATGAATATACCAAGTAGGAGCATTAACTAGAGAAAATCACAATTTATAACAATGGTTTCAAGAAGATACTTTTACAGAGGCGTAGAAAGGCGTATTTGTGGAGGAAAGGGTTAAAGCAAGCTGAAAGTTATGCAGAAAACTCCTCGTGATTGGGAGATGTTTAACCCTTTCTCTAATGTAAATGCAAACAGAGTAGACCCAGATCAGACAGCTGCTGTAGGAACAATTTGGCATTTACAAACAGAGTAGACCCAGATTAGACAACTACTGTTGGGACCATTTGACCTTTGCAAACAGAGTAAACCCAAATCAGACAGTTTCTGTAGGAACCATTTGACATTTGCAAACAGTAGATCCAGATCAGACAGCTGCTGTAGAAATAATTTGGCCTTTGCAAACAGAATAGACCGAGATCACACAGTTACTGTAGGAACAATTTGGCCTTTTTCAAACAGATGACCCAAAACAGAGAGCTACTGTATAGGAACAATTTGGCCATTGCAAAAAAAGAATAGACCCAGATCAGACAGCTGGTGCAGGAACAAATTGGCCTTTTCAAACAGAAGACCCAGATCAGACAACTACTGTAGGAACAATTTGGCCTTTTCAAACAGTAGACCTAGATCAGACAGCTACTGTAGAAACAATTTGGCTTTTTCAAACAGTAGACCCAGATCAGGCAGCTACATGTATTGTAGGGGCCATTTGACATTTGCAAACAGAGTAGACCCAGATCAGACAGATATTGTACGGGGCCATTTGACATTTGCAAACAGAGTAGACTCAGATCAGACAGCTATTGTAGGGGCCATTTGAAATTTGCAAACAGAGTAGACCCAGACCAGACAGCTATTGTACGGGCCATTTGACATTTGCAAACTCAGTACACCCAGACCAGACAGCTACTGTAGGAACAATTTGGCCTTTTCAAACAGAGTAGAGCCAGATCAGACAGCTACTGTAGGAACAATTTGGCCTTTGCAAACAGAGTAGACCCAGATCAGACAGCTACTGTAGGAACCATTTAGCCTTTTTAAACAGTAGACCCAGAGCAGGGACCACTGTAGGAACAATTTTAGCCTTTGCAAACAGAGAAGACCCAGATCAGACAGCTACTGTAGGAACAATATTAGCCTGTGCAAACAGAGTAGACCCAGATCAGACAGCTATTATAGGAGTCATTTGTCCTCGAAGCTCTATCAATTGAATTTCGCACCAGCTGCCCGTGGGAGCTTCTGTACGCTGATGACTTGGCAATCATTGATACCTCGCTTGATTCACTTAGGGAACGTCTGGACAGATGGAAGAGTAACATGGAGGAGAAGGGTCTCAGAGTGAACATGGGTAAGACCAAGGTCATGATTGCTGGTCCCAACCTCAACTTACAGAGGAAAACAGGCAAACACCCATGTTCTGTATGTCTGAGCGGAACGGGCAGCAACTCAATCTTCTGCACCCACTGTTCAGGATGGGTTCACAAAAAGTGCAGTGGCATAAAGGGCCCTCTCAAAGCAGATCCTCACTATAAGTGTTTGCGTTGCGCTGGTGCAGCAAGACCAATAGATGGCAGACCACTGACGGAGGTTGGTATTGGTGACAACAACCTGAAGTAGTGACAGACTTTTGCTACCTTGGCGACACGTTGTCGTCAGGTGGAGGCTGTGAACTCGCTGCAGCTACACGTTGCAAGACTGCCTGGAAACAGTTTAGAGAGCTGCTACCAATCCTAACCAACAGGCACTTACCAATAGCTACAAGAGGGCGTGTCTACTCCTCATGTGTCAGAAGTGTGCTTCTGTATGGGTCCGAAACTTGTGCGGTCTCTGCCAACACAGTGAAGAAACTATAGCGGAACGACAAAGCATTGCAATGATCAGATGGATCTGTTTGGTGAAACCTGAGCAAACCATTCCGTTTGAATCCTTCCTTGCTCAACTGAAGTTGAAGAGCTTCGTAGACATCATGCAGAAGAGCAGACTGCGTTGGCTGGGGCACGTTGAGCGCAGCACTGGCTGGATTGCTCAAGTCCTTCATTTGAATGTACCAGCGGAGAAGACCACTGGCAGACCCAAACTGTCTTGGGAGGACGTAGTGAAGCGGGACAGGAAAGACCTGGGTATGGATTCAATCAACCTCAACAGACAAGAATGGAGAGGAAGACTTAGATCGAGACTGGACAGTCAGGCCCCACTCTCAGCAGAGGATTAATTGATGGCCTGATCAACAAATAAACCGGATAGTGAGTGAGTGAGTGATTTGACCTTTGCAAACAGAATTGACCCAGACCAGACAGCTGTTGTATGAGTCATTTGACCTTTGCAAATAGAGTAGACCTAGACCAGACAGCTGCTGTAGGAGTCATTTGACCTTTGCAAACAGAGTAGACCCAGACCAGACAGCTGCTGTAGGAGTCATTTGACCTTTGCAAACAGAGTAGACCAAGACCAGACAGCTGCTGTAGGAGTAATTTGACCTTTGCAAACACAGTAGATCCAGATCAGACAGCTACTGAATCAGTCATTTGATCAGAAACTGCTGTTTACTCAAATATTATTTACAGTTTGTTAAATGGCATTGACCAATACACAAATTCAGTTAAGTTATAATAGTATGCAAATTTTTTGGTTATAGATCTGTAGCCGGATAGAGATTGTGGTGAAACAGTTCAGTCATAGGTTTTACTGCGTGGCTTGGTAGCTCAGTCGGTAGAGTGTTGGCATGGTAAGCCAGAGGCCCTGGGTTCGAGTCCCAGTACCTTAATCATATACATGTAATAATAATAATTTAAAAAACGAGCTGAAATTTTGTCAGAAGTGGAGTAAAAAATAAAAATAAATAAATAAAATAAAGTAATAAAATGATTGGAATGCTAAAAAACATTTGTGCAGGTTTTTCATACATCAATGAAGAACATAACACTCGGTATGTATGAAGAACATAACACTCGGTATGTTATCATGTCCTACAATAGTAAGATGCAAATAAAAAATCTAAAAATGAGTCTAAGACTAGTTTCTCAAAATTTGACTTGCAAAGACTCCACCAAGAAAACAGTAGTTTGCTCTCAAGGCTAGATTGAATGAGAGAATTGGAATCAGTTACTAAGGAGATATAACACCAGAATATTTAACACAGTAGAGATGCAATGGTTATGGGTTAAATATTAATATTAACAGTGCAGTGTTAACGAGACAGGCAAGGAGATGTATTCTAATATTCTGACAGTCATAATCATCCATCAAAGACAGAAAATATGTAGTCCTAATCCTAAAGGCAGAGTCTGGATACAAGACAAAAATGTAGTTAGTAATTATGTTTGAAATTCAGTTTTTATGGAAACATCTCAAAAACTTCAAAAAACTTTGAAAAAACATTTTCTTCAAATTAATCAGTGTAAATTCTACAATTAAACTGCAAACATTGACTTCTTCGCCCCTAGTGCAGAAAGGTCAACTCATTACTTGATGTTTTATATGGATCCAAACTGTTTGCGACTCGAATTGGCCTCTGGCTTACCATGCCAACACTACCGACTGAGCTACTAAGTCACACGGTAAACCCTATGACTGAACTGTGTCACTACAATCTCTATCCGGCTACAGATCTATAACCAGTTCCCTCATATAAAGGCATTTTCACACAATTACAAACAGTAGACCCAGATCAGGCGGTTCCTATATAAGCCGTCAGATCAGAGTCTACTATATTTGAGCCGTCAGACCAGAGTCTACTATATTTGCTTTGAACATGACACAGGTCTTATTTTGTCAAAGAAAATAAATTCCTTGAACAGTTTACATCATAAAATATCCATGATGACATAATTTATTACCTGAGTATTGAAACAGGTAATAGGAATATTTAGAAAATCAAAGTAAAATATTTTAATATTCTCTGACACTGTAAAACCATACCTATATTATGCCATAAGCAGACATACCCTGCTCATACAGCAATTGTCTAGTCTGGGTTGCAAACGCGTAGAAACCAGGCAAAGGGTTAAATATTTCTGACAAACTCATTCTTACTGGTACTCATTAGAATCACACCAACCGTCTAGTCTTGGTCTACTATGTTTACAAATGTCTAGAAACCAGGCATATTTATGGAGTAAAGTGTTAAATTTCTCTGACAAACTCATTCTTGCTGGTACTCATTAGAATCACACCAACCGTCTAGTCTAGGTCTGCTATGTTTAAAAATGTGTAGAAACCAGGCATATCTATGGAGTAAAGGGTTAAATTTCTCTGACAAACTCATTCTAACTGGTACTCATTAAAATCACAGCAATCGTTTAGTCTAGGTCTACTATGTTTACAAAATGTGTAGAAACCATACATATTTATGGAGTAATGGGTTAAATTTCTCTGACAAACTCATTATTGCTGGTAATCATTAGAATCACAGCAACCGTCTAGTCTAATAACTAATAACTCCAAAGCTAACAGGGGAGACAATTCAAAGACCCTACATGCACAATAACTCATGCTGGTGAACATTCCTGTGAAGTTTGGTTCTCTAGTCTTAGCGGTTTCAGAGATATGCGTGACACAAACATTTTCTGATTTTCAGTCATCAGGGGCAATAACTCCAAAGTTATCAGGGGAGACAATTCAAAAACACCAGGTGAACAGCAGCTCATGCTTGTCAACATTCCTTTGAAGTGAGTCTAGCCCTACTGGTTTCAGAGATACATGCGACACAATTTTGTGACGGATGGGACAGACAGACAAACAGACAACTCTTGCAAAACAATAAATGGGGGAGACATAATAATTGCCTACGGATGATGCTTGTTATGGTGAACAAGTTTCCCAGTTTCAAAGGTTTATGTTCCCAGTTTGAAAAGCTTTATATCTCAGAGTTATGTAAATAAGTGGACCTAAAATTCCAAGTTAAAAGGGCTATAATTCTGTCAAAATGTTAGGCAGAGTTATGTACTTTTGCCTGCAGATGCAGGTTATAAAGGTAAACAAGTGTTCAAAGTTTCAAAGATTTATGTAAATACGTGAACTTGAACAAGTCTTAATAAAACTTAAAATGCTGGGGCGAGTAGGAAAGCTCCACTAATCTCCAAACAGTCAAGATAAAAACAAATACCCATAAATAATTCTGTAAACACCCTTATACAGTTATATATAGCCAAAAGCACCCTTATACAGTTATATATAGCTAAAACACCCTTATACAGTCATATATAGTCAGCTAAAACACCCTTATACAGTCATATATAGTCAGCTAAAACACCCTTATACAGTCATATATAGCCACTAGTCAGCTGATTCAGCTCTCATTACGACAATGTTCACTCCAACAAAAAGTGTCTTAACCCTTTCCCTCATATAAACATGTTTTCATGCATTTCCAAACAGAGTAGACCCAGATCAGACAGCTCCTCTACTGTTTGCTAATAAAATTTGATAGATCTATTTCTTTGCTTTCTTTAATTTCCCATATTTCTTTATTTTTGTTAACTATTTTGTTAACGAATATTCAATAGGTATTAAAATTTGGCCTAAATACAGAACAGGGAAAGAGTTGAAGTTAAACAGTAACATCCCTCTAAACTGGATGTTCCAACTTAGCTCGTCATATATAGTCAGCTGTAAACACCCTTATACAGTCATATATAGTCACTAGTCAGCTGACTCAGCTCTCATTACGACAATGTTCACTCCCACAAAAAGTGTCTTAACCCTTTCCCTCATATAAACGTGTTTTCACGCATTTCCAAACAGAGTAGACCCAGATCAGACAGCTCCTCTGCTGTTTGCTAATAAAATTTGATAGATCTATTTCTTTGCTTTCTTTAATTTGCCTGAATAAAGAACAGGGAAAGAGTTGAAGTGAAACAGTAACACCCCTCTAAACCGGGTGTTTAGCTCGTCAAAATAGACAGAAAGTACAGATTTTCTACCCGGCAAAGCTTGTTGTTGCAGAAAAAAATAGTCAGACTGGCATTGAATGCTGAGTGAAAGCCGCGTGATTGGAGTTGATTTTGAGAGACTTGAGCATGAAGATGATAGCCTGACAGACCGATCAGGTGACACCAGGGAGAGACGTTCCAAAGGAAATCAAACGCATTTATATAGCGACGCCACCGAAGTTGACAGCGACAGTTATGCGTTTTTGAGTAACGATTGCGTTTTCACGTCAACGCAGAAGCAGAAAAGTCAGACTGACGTCAACAGTGAGAGTGACAGACACGCCCATCGGTAGGTACATAAACAAGGTGAAACGGACGTGTCACATTATCAGTCACGTGATGAAACACCGACACACAAGGCTGGAACAAACATTAAGAAAACGAGATTACCTGTTCATAAGAACTCCAATTCCAGTCCTGTGCAATAGCATAGGAAGGATAATCCAAAAGTATGGCCAGGAAAAGCCGACACTAAGCAGGGAACTTCAGTGAAACAGTCGGAAAACACTGACACTAATCGCGACGGTTGTCCACAGCACATGTTAGATCTCGGTACACAATCTAAAAATAGATCCGGAATACCCCAACAGACTGAAAGTAGGGCCGGAACAGACAAAGATAAAATTAGCAACTCGGGTTAGGAATTTGGACGGGAAATTGACACATTATCTTTTTGTGTGCTAAGCATTCAAGGACTGAAAGGTAAAACCTATGACAAATTAAATAGTGAACCTTTAAAAAATATATTTAAAAATAATGACGTACTTTTATTTACTGAATCTTGGTTCAATGATAACATAGACAATTTAGACATAAAAGAAGCGTCAGGGACAGTTGTGGACTGATTGTTTATATTTCCGATAGAATGAATGGTATTGCTTTCCCAATTTGACATGAGACTCGATTAATTTCCGGGATTGTCCGTAATACTTTGTGACAAAAAAAGCACAAAAAAAAGCCGGTAATAAGCATGTTCCACGAGGACTGCATTCTTATAGCGCATTCCTATACCTTCGTAAATTTATCCGGAGATTACCGACAATAATAAACCGAATATGCATGAGTCTCAGGTCAAAGTGGGAGAGCAATAAAGTAAGTTGTTTGAAAACAGTTAATGATAATTGCTTGTGGTTGAAATTTGATGGTGAATTAATGGGTTTTGATGACCAGTTGCTATTATGTTTATGCTATAATATACCAGCCGGTAGCAGCAGAGAGACTGTACAAATACGGTAGCTCATGTCAGTTTCTGATTACTGGAGATTTTAATGCCAGAATAGGTGAAAGACCAGATTTTGTACAAAATGAGTTTTTGGTAGACTTAGATATTTTGCCTGATGATTATGTACAGGACACATTCATAAGCCGCTCGTTTCAAGATAAGACTGTTAATGAAACTGGCATTGAATTACTAGAATTTTATAAACAAACTGGTTTTAGACTTGTAAATGGTAGACTGTTTGATGATGACGGTTTGGGTAAGTTTACGTGTGTTAAGAATGCAGGTAGTAGCGTGGTAGACTTTGTTATGTGTCGCACTTCACTTTTTGAGTATTTTACTAGTTTTTCTATTAAGGATCCAAACATATTGTCGAATCACTGTGTTATACAGTTTTCTATTTGTAAATCTAGACGGGTAAATAGTAGCAATGAAAGAGAGACAACTCATACCAAAATTATCGATTTTAAGTACAAGTGGGATAATTCAAAAGTCACTGATTATAAGGAGTTATTATCAAATGAAGCTTTTGCGGATGAAATTGATAATATTACATCAGATTTGGATTTAATTCAAAATAATGAAGACTTAGACAGAAACTTGGAAATATTTTATGTTGTAATGGATGATATTGTGATCCCTTGTTTAGAAAATGTGTTGGTAATGAATGTACAAATAATTCTTATCGGAGTTGCAACAAGAGCTGTCACAGGACAGCGCGCTCGACTATTCTCAGAATTGTTGGTGTAAAAATGCTTGATAGTGGACTAAAATAGTGTCCAATGATACTAGAAGCAAGTAATCAGTCTCAGTAAAATATCTTTAATAGCATTCAGGATGTAGAATCTCTTTGAACTCTTTAATGAAAGACTTAAGTGAAAAAGGGCAATAATTTCTGTTCAAATGCTTGACAGAGTAATGTACTCTTGCCTACATATGAAGCTTGAGGTGATGAACGAGTGTTCCAAGTTCCAAGTGTAACCAAGTTCCAAAGGTAAGAGGCAAAAAATGGACTTTAACAAAAACCTTTACCAAAAGTTCTAAGTTAAAAAGGGCCATAATTCTGTCACAATGTTTGACAGAGTTACATACTCTTACCTACAGATAAAATTCTTGATGGTGTACAAGTGTTCCAAGTTTCAAATTTTATCTCAAAGGGTTATGTAAGTAAGTGTTCCAAGTTTCAAAGCTTTATTCCAAAGGTAAGAGGCAAAAAGTGGACTTTAACAAAAACCTTAACCAAAAATTCTAAGTTAAAAAGGGCCATAATTCTTTCAAAATGCTTGACAGAGTTATGTACTCTTACCTACAGATGATGTTTGTGGTGGTGAACAAGTTTTCCAAGTTTCAAAGCTTTATTCCAAAGGTTTAGAGGCAAAAAGTGGACTTTAACAAAAATCTTAACCAAAGTGTGACGCGGACGCCGACGCAGACGCCGACGCCGACACCGGGGCGAGTAGGATAGCTCCACTATTCTTCGAATAGTCGAGCTAAAAATGAACAGTGGTTTGGTCAAAGCTGTTTTGAAAATCGTGATGAATTTTAAAGACATTTGGATCTGTATAGATCAAATCAGACCGAGGAGAACCGCATTAATATTACAACAGTAAGGGCATCTTATAAGTGTTTAACTCGTAGTAAAAAATCAGAATGTAATAAACGCCAGACAAAACAGCTTGAATCAATGAGGTTTAGAAATGTAAAATAATACTGGAAAATGTTGAAAGGAACAACTTCAGAATTAAAGTCGAAACAGCTAGATGCTGGAAAATTTTCAGACTATTTCAAAGCTGTTAATGAACCAAATTCGGTATTTTTTCAGCCGAATGAGAATGTGTTATCTTTTAATGAAAAATATTTACAAGGAGAAGCTCCAAGAAATGTTTTCTGAGCTTAACATACACAGGACGAAATTTTTAAAGCTTGCAAAGATATTAAACCTGGAAAATCTGGTTGACCTAATTTAGTTTTAAACGAATTTTTTAAACACGGTATTATAAGATTCACAAATTCCATAAATTCATAAACTATTTAATAAAGTCTTAGATACAGGTTTTTTCCCAGGTCAATGGACAGATGGCCATATCATGCCTTTATTTAAAAAGGGTGAGGTAAATGATACAAGTAATTATAAGGGTATAACATTGCTAAGTACACTAGGGAAACTTTTTACAAGGGTGCTTAACACTAGACTTACTGAATGGGAAGAAAAATACAGTGTGTATGTGGAGGCACAGGCCGGATTTTGAAAACACATGGGCACCATAGACAATATATATATCCTCAGTGGTGCTATTTCTCATATATTGAATGAAAACAGAAAACTATTTGTTGCTTTTATAGATTTTAAAAAAGCCTTTGATTATGTTGTGCATGATGTTTTATGGTTCAAACTTCTGAAATTTGGAGTTAGAGGGAAAATTCTGAATGTTATAAAATCGATGTACTGTAAACTCAAGTCGAAGGTTCAATATGATAATTGCTTAAGTGAAAGCTTCTTATTGACACTTGGACTCGCTCAGGGTGAGTGTCTCTCACCATTTATGTTCGCAATGTTTTTAAATGATCTGGAAGAGACATATATCTTAAAGGGTTTTGAAGGTATAGACATTTACACGATAAAGCTTTGTTTACTTTTATATGCAGATGACATTGCGTTATTCTCTACTACAGAGCATGGATTACAAAAAGGACTAGACATACTTTATGACTATTGTCAAAAATGGAAACTTGTAATTAATGTAGAAAAAAACAAAACTATGGTTTTTATGAAATGTGGTAGAACAGGTAGAGGTACTAAAATTTAATTACCTAGGCATAACTTTTACTTGTGGCGGTGCTTTTTCTGAAACAGATTCGGCACTTGCTGGCCAGGCTTTGAAGGCTCTTTTCAAACTCAAGTCACATCTTTATAATTTTACAGATTTTTCTGTAGCACACAAACTTGATCTGTTTGACAAGCTTATTCTACCAATACTGACATATTGGAGTGAAGGTTGGGGGTTTTCAAAGGCAGAAAGGCTAAAAAGAGTACATTTTAAGTTTTGCAAACAGCTGCTAGGAGTAAAAGGACAAACACAGAACAATTTCATTTATGGAGAATTAGGAAGAACGTTATTGAAAGAGTTTAGGTTTGTTTCTGTAATATTTAATTGGCTGAAGATTATACATTGTAATGATACAAAATATGTTTATGTTTAAAAGAGTGTTTATAATATGATGTTAGATGATCTGCAAAAATGGTCTCATAAACCATCATGGTCATCAAAAGTGAAAAATGTATTGGAATCGCTTGGGTTTTATGACATTTAGTTAAACCAAGGTGTAGGGAACATTAAATTTTTCTAAATATCTTTAAACAGAGACTTACTAATAACTTCATTCAAGTTTGGCATGATGAACTTTCAAACTCGTCAAGGGCTGATAGCTACCGTTTATTCTCAGATTTTGGATTTAAAGAATATCTAAGCAAAGTCAGTATCATAAAATTTAGAAAAGAATTAACGAGATTACGAGTTTCATCACACAGACTTAAAATTGAAACAGTACGTTGGCATAAACCACATCCCACGCCACGCCAAGATTGAAAATATCAGTTATGTAACATCCTTGAAGATGAATATCACTTTTTGTTCGAATGTCCTCTTTATAACAATCTGCGGAAAATTTACATAAGACAATTATACTGGAGATATCCGAATATGTTCAAAATTATTGATCTTCTCCAAGCAGGAAACGAAATTGAGTTAAGAAATTTATCTATGTATGTATATAAATGCTTCAAGTTTAGAAGCGACACATTCTTTAGAAATAATTAAACCAATTTGAATTAATGTACATGTATAGAATTATAGTGATTCTTGTGTTGAGCGACCACTGGGTGAAGTAGTGTGGAAATCACTGGGTACGGGTTGTTGCTTGTGTGGGACGAGAACGATGCAGATCTCGTAAGGGAGCTTTGCGTTGTTTGCATGCATTAAGCGCCTGCCTGAATTTAAATTACAGACAGCTCCGCTTATAGGTGGTCGCTTAATAAATGGTTGGATGGAAAACTAAGAGCAAACAACTACATACATGTATTTGCTCCATCATGTACAATGATAAATATTATTTCATCATTTTCCCCTCGTAAAGACGGGTACTTCTTATTAGCTGATGTTACGAATAATTTCTATTACGTATTAGCATAATTATAGTGCATGCCGTTGACCATAATTATGTAGTGTATATTTGTATGCTTGTGTACTGTTGAGCCTATGGCTCTATATATACATAATCTATCTATATCTAATATTTGTGTAAGTGTCTTAAAGTTACACAGTAACATCCCTCTAAACTGAATGTTCCAACTCAGCATCAATATTTGTGTAAGTGTCTTAAAGTTAAACAGTAACACTCCTCTAAACTGGATGTTTCAACTTAGCATCACTACTTGTCTGTAAGACAGGTGGCAGCGTAAACCATTACCTCATAGGCTATTGTTAGACCCAACCTCTTTGAATGAATATACCAAGTAGGAGCATTAACTAGAGAAAATCACAATTTATAACAATGGTTTCAAGAAGATACTTTTACAGAGGCGTAGAAAGGCGTATTTGTGGAGGAAAGGGTTAAAGCAAGCTGAAAGTTATGCAGAAAGCTCCTCGTGATTGGGAGATGTTTAACCCTTTCTCTAATGTAAATGCAAACAGAGTAGACCCAGATCAGACAGCTGCTGTAGGAACAATTTGGCATTTACAAACAGAGTAGACCCAGATTAGACAACTACTGTTGGGACCATTTGACCTTTGCAAACAGAGTAAACCCAAATCAGACAGTTTCTGTAGGAACCATTTGACATTTGCAAACAGTAGATCCAGATCAGACAGCTGCTGTAGAAATAATTTGGCCTTTGCAAACAGAATAGACCGAGATCACACAGTTACTGTAGGAACAATTTGGCCTTTTTCAAACAGATGACCCAAAACAGAGAGCTACTGTAGGAACAATTTGGCCATTGCAAAAAAAGAATAGACCCAGATCAGACAGCTGGTGCAGGAACAAATTGGCCTTTTCAAACAGAAGACCCAGATCAGACAACTACTGTAGGAACAATTTGGCCTTTTCAAACAGTAGACCTAGATCAGACAGCTACTGTAGAAACAATTTGGCTTTTTCAAACAGTAGACCCAGATCAGGCAGCTACATGTATTGTAGGGGCCATTTGACATTTGCAAACAGAGTAGACCCAGATCAGACAGATATTGTACGGGGCCATTTGACATTTGCAAACAGAGTAGACTCAGATCAGACAGCTATTGTAGGGGCCATTTGAAATTTGCAAACAGAGTAGACCCAGACCAGACAGCTATTGTACGGGCCATTTGACATTTGCAAACTCAGTACACCCAGACCAGACAGCTACTGTAGGAACAATTTGGCCTTTTCAAACAGAGTAGAGCCAGATCAGACAGCTACTGTAGGAACAATTTGGCCTTTGCAAACAGAGTAGACCCAGATCAGACAGCTACTGTAGGAACCATTTAGCCTTTTTAAACAGTAGACCCAGAGCAGGGACCACTGTAGGAACAATTTTAGCCTTTGCAAACAGAGAAGACCCAGATCAGACAGCTACTGTAGGAACAATATTAGCCTGTGCAAACAGAGTAGACCCAGATCAGACAGCTATTATAGGAGTCATTTGTCCTCGAAGCTCTATCAATTGAATTTCGCACCAGCTGCCCGTGGGAGCTTCTGTACGCTGATGACTTGGCAATCATTGATACCTCGCTTGATTCACTTAGGGAACGTCTGGACAGATGGAAGAGTAACATGGAGGAGAAGGGTCTCAGAGTGAACATGGGTAAGACCAAGGTCATGATTGCTGGTCCCAACCTCAACTTACAGAGGAAAACAGGCAAACACCCATGTTCTGTATGTCTGAGCGGAACGGGCAGCAACTCAATCTTCTGCACCCACTGTTCAGGATGGGTTCACAAAAAGTGCAGTGGCATAAAGGGCCCTCTCAAAGCAGATCCTCACTATAAGTGTTTGCGTTGCGCTGGTGCAGCAAGACCAATAGATGGCAGACCACTGACGGAGGTTGGTATTGGTGACAACAACCTGAAGTAGTGACACGACACGTTGTCGTCAGGTGGAGGCTGTGAACTCGCTGCAGCTACACGTTGCAAGACTGCCTGGAAACAGTTTAGAGAGCTGCTACCAATCCTAACCAACAGGCACTTACCAATAGCTACAAGAGGGCGTGTCTACTCCTCATGTGTCAGAAGTGTGCTTCTGTATGGGTCCGAAACTTGTGCGGTCTCTGCCAACACAGTGAAGAAACTATAGCGGAACGACAAAGCATTGCAATGATCAGATGGATCTGTTTGGTGAAACCTGAGCAAACCATTCCGTTTGAATCCTTCCTTGCTCAACTGAAGTTGAAGAGCTTCGTAGACATCATGCAGAAGAGCAGACTGCGTTGGCTGGGGCACGTTGAGCGCAGCACTGGCTGGATTGCTCAAGTCCTTCATTTGAATGTACCAGCGGAGAAGACCACTGGCAGACCCAAACTGTCTTGGGAGGACGTAGTGAAGCGGGACAGGAAAGACCTGGGTATGGATTCAATCAACCTCAACAGAGACAAGAATGGAGAGGAAGACTTAGATCGAGACTGGACAGTCAGGCCCCACTCTCAGCAGAGGATTAATTGATGGCCTGATCAACAAATAAACTGGATAGTGAGTGAGTGAGTGATTTGACCTTTGCAAACAGAATTGACCCAGACCAGACAGCTGTTGTATGAGTCATTTGACCTTTGCAAATAGAGTAGACCTAGACCAGACAGCTGCTGTAGGAGTCATTTGACCTTTGCAAACAGAGTAGACCCAGACCAGACAGCTGCTGTAGGAGTCATTTGACCTTTGCAAACAGAGTAGACCAAGACCAGACAGCTGCTGTAGGAGTAATTTGACCTTTGCAAACACAGTAGATCCAGATCAGACAGCTACTGAATCAGTCATTTGATCAGAAACTGCTGTTTACTCAAATATTATTTACAGTTTGTTAAATGGCATTGACCAATACACAAATTCAGTTAAGTTATAATAGTATGCAAATTTTTTGGTTATAGATCTGTAGCCGGATAGAGATTGTGGTGAAACAGTTCAGTCATAGGTTTTACTGCGTGGCTTGGTAGCTCAGTCGGTAGAGTGTTGGCATGGTAAGCCAGAGGCCCTGGGTTCGAGTCCCAGTACCTTAATCATATAATAATAATAATTTAAAAAACGAGCTGAAATTTTGTCAGAATTGGAGTAAAAAATAAAAATAAATAAATAAAATAAAGTAATAAAATGATTGGAATGCTAAAAAACATTTGTGCAGGTTTTTCATACATCAATGAAGAACATAACACTCGGTATGTATGAAGAACATAACACTCGGTATGTTATCATGTCCTACAATAGTAAGATGCAAATAAAAAATCTAAAAATGAGTCTAAGACTAGTTTCTCAAAATTTGACTTGCAAAGACTCCACCAAGAAAACAGTAGTTTGCTCTCAAGGCTAGATTGAATGAGAGAATTGGAATCAGTTACTAAGGAGATATAACACCAGAATATTTAACACAGTAGAGATGCAATGGTTATGGGTTAAATATTAATATTAACAGTGCAGTGTTAACGAGACAGGCAAGGAGATGTATTCTAATATTCTGACAGTCATAATCATCCATCAAAGACAGAAAATATGTAGTCCTAATCCTAAAGGCAGAGTCTGGATACAAGACAAAAATGTAGTTAGTAATTATGTTTGAAATTCAGTTTTTATGGAAACATCTCAAAAACTTCAAAAAATTTGAAAAAACATTTTCTTCAAATTAATCAGTGTAAATTCTACAATTAAACTGCAAACATTGACTTCTTCGCCCCTAGTGCAGAAAGGTCAACTCATTACTTGATGTTTTATATGGATCCAAACTGTTTGCGACTCGAATTGGCCTCTGGCTTACCATGCCAACACTACCGACTGAGCTACTAAGTCACACGGTAAACCCTATGACTGAACTGTGTCACTACAATCTCTATCCGGCTACAGATCTATAACCAGTTCCCTCATATAAAGGCATTTTCACACAATTACAAACAGTAGACCCAGATCAGGCGGTTCCTATATAAGCCGTCAGATCAGAGTCTACTATATTTGAGCCGTCAGACCAGAGTCTACTATATTTGCTTTGAACATGACACAGGTCTTATTTTGTCAAAGAAAATAAATTCCTTGAACAGTTTACATCATAAAATATCCATGATGACATAATTTATTACCTGAGTATTGAAACAGGTAATAGGAATATTTAGAAAATCAAAGTAAAATATTTTAATATTCTCTGACACTGTAAAACCATACCTATATTATGCCATAAGCAGACATACCCTGCTCATACAGCAATTGTCTAGTCTGGGTTGCAAACGCGTAGAAACCAGGCAAAGGGTTAAATATTTCTGACAAACTCATTCTTACTGGTACTCATTAGAATCACACCAACCGTCTAGTCTTGGTCTACTATGTTTACAAATATCTAGAAACCAGGCATATTTATGGAGTAAAGTGTTAAATTTCTCTGACAAACTCATTCTTGCTGGTACTCATTAGAATCACACCAACCGTCTAGTCTAGGTCTGCTATGTTTAAAAATGTGTAGAAACCAGGCATATCTATGGAGTAAAGGGTTAAATTTCTCTGACAAACTCATTCTAACTGGTACTCATTAAAATCACAGCAATCGTTTAGTCTAGGTCTACTATGTTTACAAAATGTGTAGAAACCATACATATTTATGGAGTAATGGGTTAAATTTCTCTGACAAACTCATTATTGCTGGTAATCATTAGAATCACAGCAACCGTCTAGTCTAATAACTAATAACTCCAAAGCTAACAGGGGAGACAATTCAAAGACCCTACATGCACAATAACTCATGCTGGTGAACATTCCTGTGAAGTTTGGTTCTCTAGTCTTAGCGGTTTCAGAGATATGCGTGACACAAACATTTTCTGATTTTCAGTCATCAGGGGCAATAACTCCAAAGTTATCAGGGGAGACAATTCAAAAACACCAGGTGAACAGCAGCTCATGCTTGTCAACATTCCTTTGAAGTGAGTCTAGCCCTACTGGTTTCAGAGATACATGCGACACAATTTTGTGACGGACGGGACAGACAGACAAACAGACAACTCTTGCAAAACAATAAATGGGGGAGACATAATAATTGCCTACGGATGATGCTTGTTATGGTGAACAAGTTTCCCAGTTTCAAAGGTTTATGTTCCCAGTTTGAAAAGCTTTATATCTCAGAGTTATGTAAATAAGTGGACCTAAAATTCCAAGTTAAAAGGGCTATAATTCTGTCAAAATGTTAGGCAGAGTTATGTACTTTTGCCTGCAGATGCAGGTTATAAAGGTAAACAAGTGTTCAAAGTTTCAAAGATTTATCCCATAGAGTTATGTAAATACGTGAACTTGAACAAGTCTTAATAAAACTTAAAATGCTGGGGCGAGTAGGAAAGCTCCACTAATCTCCAAACAGTCAAGATAAAAACAAATACCCATAAATAATTCTGTAAACACCCTTATACAGTTATATATAGCCAAAAGCACCCTTATACAGTTATATATAGCTAAAACACCCTTATACAGTCATATATAGTCAGCTAAAACACCCTTATACAGTCATATATAGTCAGCTAAAACACCCTTATACAGTCATATATAGCCACTAGTCAGCTGATTCAGCTCTCATTACGACAATGTTCACTCCAACAAAAAGTGTCTTAACCCTTTCCCTCATATAAACATGTTTTCATGCATTTCCAAACAGAGTAGACCCAGATCAGACAGCTCCTCTACTGTTTGCTAATAAAATTTGATAGATCTATTTCTTTGCTTTCTTTAATTTCCCATATTTCTTTATTTTTGTTAACTATTTTGTTAACGAATATTCAATAGGTATTAAAATTTGGCCTAAATACAGAACAGGGAAAGAGTTGAAGTTAAACAGTAACATCCCTCTAAACTGGATGTTCCAACTTAGCTCGTCATATATAGTCAGCTGTAAACACCCTTATACAGTCATATATAGTCACTAGTCAGCTGACTCAGCTCTCATTACGACAATGTTCACTCCCACAAAAAGTGTCTTAACCCTTTCCCTCATATAAACGTGTTTTCACGCATTTCCAAACAGAGTAGACCCAGATCAGACAGCTCCTCTGCTGTTTGCTAATAAAATTTGATAGATCTATTTCTTTGCTTTCTTTAATTTGCCTGAATAAAGAACAGGGAAAGAGTTGAAGTGAAACAGTAACACCCCTCTAAACCGGGTGTTTAGCTCGTCAAAATAGACAGAAAGTACAGATTTTCTACCCGGCAAAGCTTGTTGTTGCAGAAAAAAATAGTCAGACTGGCATTGAATGCTGAGTGAAAGCCGCGTGATTGGAGTTGATTTTGAGAGACTTGAGCATGAAGATGATAGCCTGACAGACCGATCAGGTGACACCAGGGAGAGACGTTCCAAAGGAAATCAAACGCATTTATATAGCGACGCCACCGAAGTTGACAGCGACAGTTATGCGTTTTCGAGTAACGATTGCGTTTTCACGTCAACGCAGAAGCAGAAAAGTCAGACTGACGTCAACAGTGAGAGTGACAGACACGCCCATCGGTAGGTACATAAACAAGGTGAAACGGACGTGTCACATTATCAGTCACGTGATGAAACACCGACACACAAGGCTGGAACAAACATTAAGAAAACGAGATTACCTGTTCATAAGAACTCCAATTCCAGTCCTGTGCAATAGCATAGGAAGGATAATCCAAAAGTATGGCCAGGAAAAGCCGACACTAAGCAGGGAACTTCAGTGAAACAGTCGGAAAACACTGACACTAATCGCGACGGTTGTCCACAGCACATGTTAGATCTCGGTACACAATCTAAAAATAGATCCGGAATACCCCAACAGACTGAAAGTAGGGCCGGAACAGACAAAGATAAAATTAGCAACTCGGGTTAGGAATTTGGACGGGAAATTGACACATTATCTTTTTGTGTGCTAAGCATTCAAGGACTGAAAGGTAAAACCTATGACAAATTAAATAGTGAACCTTTAAAAAATATATTTAAAAATAATGACGTACTTTTATTTACTGAATCTTGGTTCAATGATAACATAGACAATTTAGACATAAAAGAAGCGTCAGGGACAGTTGTGGACTGATTGTTTATATTTCCGATAGAATGAATGGTATTGCTTTCCCAATTTGACATGAGACTCGATTAATTTCCGGGATTGTCCGTAATACTTTGTGACAAAAAAAGCACAAAAAAAAGCCGGTAATAAGCATGTTCCACGAGGACTGCATTCTTATAGCGCATTCCTATACCTTCGTAAATTTATCCGGAGATTACCGACAATAATAAACCGAATATGCATGAGTCTCAGGTCAAAGTGGGAGAGCAATAAAGTAAGTTGTTTGAAAACAGTTAATGATAATTGCTTGTGGTTGAAATTTGATGTTGAATTAATGGGTTTTGATGACCAGTTGCTATTATGTTTATGCTATAATATACCAGCCGGTAGCAGCAGAGAGACTGTACAAATACGGTAGCTCATGTCAGTTTCTGATTACTGGAGATTTTAATGCCAGAATAGGTGAAAGACCAGATTTTGTACAAAATGAGTTTTTGGTAGACTTAGATATTTTGCCTGATGATTATGTACAGGACACATTCATAAGCCGCTCGTTTCAAGATAAGACTGTTAATGAAACTGGCATTGAATTACTAGAATTTTATAAACAAACTGGTTTTAGACTTGTAAATGGTAGACTGTTTGATGATGACGGTTTGGGTAAGTTTACGTGTGTTAAGAATGCAGGTAGTAGCGTGGTAGACTTTGTTATGTGTCGCACTTCACTTTTTGAGTATTTTACTAGTTTTTCTATTAAGGATCCAAACATATTGTCGAATCACTGTGTTATACAGTTTTCTATTTGTAAATCTAGACGGGTAAATAGTAGCAATGAAAGAGAGACAACTCATACCAAAATTATCGATTTTAAGTACAAGTGGGATAATTCAAAAGTCACTGATTATAAGGAGTTATTATCAAATGAAGCTTTTGCGGATGAAATTGATAATATTACATCAGATTTGGATTTAATTCAAAATAATGAAGACTTAGACAGAAACTTGGAAATATTTTATGTTGTAATGGATGATATTGTGATCCCTTGTTTAGAAAATGTGTTGGTAATGAATGTACAAATAATTCTTATCGGAGTTGCAACAAGAGCTGTCACAGGACAGCGCGCTCGACTATTCTCAGAATTGTTGGTGTAAAAATGCTTGATAGTGGACTAAAATAGTGTCCAATGATACTAGAAGCAAGTAATCAGTCTCAGTAAAATATCTTTAATAGCATTCAGGATGTAGAATCTCTTTGAACTCTTTAATGAAAGACTTAAGTGAAAAAGGGCAATAATTTCTGTTCAAATGCTTGACAGAGTAATGTACTCTTGCCTACATATGAAGCTTGAGGTGATGAACGAGTGTTCCAAGTTCCAAGTGTAACCAAGTTCCAAAGGTAAGAGGCAAAAAATGGACTTTAACAAAAACCTTTACCAAAAGTTCTAAGTTAAAAAGGGCCATAATTCTGTCACAATGTTTGACAGAGTTACATACTCTTACCTACAGATAAAATTCTTGATGGTGTACAAGTGTTCCAAGTTTCAAAGTTTATCTCAAAGGGTTATGTAAGTAAGTGGACTTTAACAAAAACCTTAACCAAAAGTTCTAAGTTAAAAAGGGCCATAATTCTGTCAAAATGCTTGACAGAGTTGTGTACTCTTGCCTACAGATAAATATTGTGGTGGGGAACAAGTGTTCCAAGTTTCAAAGCTTTATTCCAAAGGTAAGAGGCAAAAAGTGGACTTTAACAAAAACCTTAACCAAAAATTCTAAGTTAAAAAGGGCCATAATTCTTTCAAAATGCTTGACAGAGTTATGTACTCTTACCTACAGATGATGTTTGTGGTGGTGAATAAGTTTTCCAAGTTTCAAAGCTTTATTCCAAAGGTTTAGAGGCAAAAAGTGGACTTTAACAAAAATCTTAACCAAAGTGTGACGCGGACGCCGACGCAGACGCCGACGCCGACACCGGGGCGAGTAGGATAGCTCCACTATTCTTCGAATAGTCGAGCTAAAAATGAACAGTGGTTTGGTCAAAGCTGTTTTGAAAATCGTGATGAATTTTAAAGACATTTGGATCTGTATAGATCAAATCAGACCGAGGAGAACCGCATTAATATTACAACAGTAAGGGCATCTTATAAGTGTTTAACTCGTAGTAAAAAATCAGAATGTAATAAACGCCAGACAAAACAGCTTGAATCAATGAGGTTTAGAAATGTAAAATAATACTGGAAAATGTTGAAAGGAACAACTTCAGAATTAAAGTCGAAACAGCTAGATGCTGGAAAATTTTCAGACTATTTCAAAGCTGTTAATGAACCAAATTCGGTATTTTTTCAGCCGAATGAGAATGTGTTATCTTTTAATGAAAAATATTTACAAGGAGAAGCTCCAAGAAATGTTTTCTGAGCTTAACATACACAGGACGAAATTTTTAAAGCTTGCAAAGATATTAAACCTGGAAAATCTGGTTGACCTAATTTAGTTTTAAATGAATTTTTTAAACACGGTATTATAAGATTCACAAATTCCATAAATTCATAAACTATTTAATAAAGTCTTAGATACAGGTTTTTTCCCAGGTCAATGGACAGATGGCCATATCATGCCTTTATTTAAAAAGGGTGAGGTAAATGATACAAGTAATTATAAGGGTATAACATTGCTAAGTACACTAGGGAAACTTTTTACAAGGGTGCTTAACACTAGACTTACTGAATGGGAAGAAAAATACAGTGTGTATGTGGAGGCACAGGCCGGATTTTGAAAACACATGGGCACCATAGACAATATATATATCCTCAGTGGTGCTATTTCTCATATATTGAATGAAAACAGAAAACTATTTGTTGCTTTTATAGATTTTAAAAAAGCCTTGATTATGTTGTGCATGATGTTTTATGGTTCAAACTTCTGAAATTTGGAGTTAGAGGGAAAATTCTGAATGTTATAAAATCGATGTACTGTAAACTCAAGTCGAAGGTTCAATATGATAATTGCTTAAGTGAAAGCTTCTTATTGACACTTGGACTCGCTCAGGGTGAGTGTCTCTCACCATTTATGTTCGCAATGTTTTTAAATGATCTGGAAGAGACATATATCTTAAAGGGTTTTGAAGGTATAGACATTTACACGATAAAGCTTTGTTTACTTTTATATGCAGATGACATTGCGTTATTCTCTACTACAGAGCATGGATTACAAAAAGGACTAGACATACTTTATGACTATTGTCAAAAATGGAAACTTGTAATTAATGTAGAAAAAAACAAAACTATGGTTTTTATGAAATGTGGTAGAACAGGTAGAGGTACTAAAATTTAATTACCTAGGCATAACTTTTACTTGTGGCGGTGCTTTTTCTGAAACAGATTCGGCACTTGCTGGCCAGGCTTTGAAGGCTCTTTTCAAACTCAAGTCACATCTTTATAATTTTACAGATTTTTCTGTAGCACACAGACTTGATCTGTTTGACAAGCTTATTCTACCAATACTGACATATTGGAGTGAAGGTTGGGGGTTTTCAAAGGCAGAAAGGCTAAAAAGAGTACATTTAAAGTTTTGCAAACAGCTGCTAGGAGTAAAAGGACAAACACAGAACAATTTCATTTATGGAGAATTAGGAAGAACGTTATTGAAAGAGTTTAGGTTTGTTTCTGTAATACGTTATTGGCTGAAGATTATACATTGTAATGATACAAAATATGTTTATGTTTAAAAGTGTGTTTATAATATGATGTTAGATGATCTGCAAAAATGGTCTCATAAACCATCATGGTCATCAAAAGTGAAAAATGTATTGGAATCGCTTGGGTTTTATGACATTTAGTTAAACCAAGGTGTAGGGAACATTAAATTTTTCTAAATATCTTTAAACAGAGACTTACTAATAACTTCATTCAAGTTTGGCATGATGAACTTTCAAACTCGTCAAGGGCTGATAGCTACCGTTTATTCTCAGATTTTGGATTTAAAGAATATCTAAGCAAAGTCAGTATCATAAAATTTAGAAAAGAATTAACGAGATTACGAGTTTCATCACACAGACTTAAAATTGAAACAGTACGTTGGCATAAACCACATCCCACGCCACGCCAAGATTGAAAATATCAGTTATGTAACATCCTTGAAGATGAATATCACTTTTTGTTGGAATGTCCTCTTTATAACAATCTGCGGAAAATTTACATAAGACAATTATACTGGAGATATCCGAATATGTTCAAAATTATTGATCTTCTCCAAGCAGGAAACGAAATTGAGTTAAGAAATTTATCTATGTATGTATATAAATGCTTCAAGTTTAGAAGCGACACATTCTTTAGAAATAATTAAACCAATTTGAATTAATGTACATGTATAGAATTACATGTATAGTGATTCTTGTGTTGAGCGACCACTGGGTGAAGTAGTGTGGAAATCACTGGGTACGGGTTGTTGCTTGTGTGGGACGAGAACGATGCAGAGCTCGTAAGGGAGCTTTGCGTTGTTTGCATGCATTAAGCGCCTGCCTGAATTTAAATTACAGACAGCTCCGCTTATAGGTGGTCGCTTAATAAATGGTTGGATGGAAAACTAAGAGCAAACAACTACATACATGTATTTGCTCCATCATGTACAATGATAAATATTATTTCATCATTTTCCCCTCGTAAAGACGGGTACTTCTTATTAGCTGATGTTACGAATAATTTCTATTACGTATTAGCATAATTATAGTGCATGCCGTTGACCATAATTATGTAGTGTATATTTGTATGCTTGTGTACTGTTGAGCCTATGGCTCTATATACATGTATACATAATACATAAACTATCTATATCTAATATTTGTGTAAGTGTCTTAAAGTTACACAGTAACATCCCTCTAAACTGGATGTTCCAACTCAGCATCAATATTTGTGTAAGTGTCTTAAAGTTAAACAGTAACACTCCTCTAAACTGGATGTTTCAACTTAGCATCACTACTTGTCTGTAAGACAGGTGGCAGCGTAAACCATTACCTCATAGGCTATTGTTAGACCCAACCTCTTTGAATGAATATACCAAGTAGGAGTATGGAGGACGATCAACGCCAAAATTGCATCATGCTTTGTGGCATTTCAATTTGCTTCATGTTAAATGCATTATGCTAAATGATTATTGCATGTCACGATGTGCTTTCTTCTTTCTTTGAAGTTTCTTCCTCGATCCGACATTTGACCTTCTGTAAACTTGTTTATTGATTATAATAACGTCAAATAATGTGTTTCATTGTTTAAACTTCTTTGGAGCATATTCTTTGTGCTATTTGCTTAGCGCTTGGTGCTTGGTGCTTGGTGCTTGATGCTTGATGCGTGGTTCGTTGTTCCATCTTCGCCCCGGTCTTTGTCGTACTCTAGTCAGCTCGGACTAAAATGCTGAAGTGATTTGCCGAATACATAGGTAAAGAAGGAAAACGCTATGAAGACATAGAAATAGAAGGATTTAAAAAAAAAACACAAAAAATAGAAGGGTTACTGATCCATTACATTAGAGAGTGTGTGTGTGTGTGTGGGGGGGGGGGGTATTTACTGCTGGGAGAAGAATAATAATAACAAGAGGGTCTGAAAGGCCCTGACATCGCTCACCAGACAATCAGAGGATAAGATTTTCAAAGTTTTCACTATGTGTTTCTATAGAAAACTAGCCGGTCCTGGGGTGAACCAATTTTGACACAAGGGGCATAATTTATGTAACTTTTGTAGAGGACCTCAAGTGAAGAAAATTTAAGAAAATGTAAATGAAATTTAAACATATAACAATGTAGATCTAAATAAGGGCATGCACAAAAGTATGTATACCCTCTCCCTGGGCAAATTGGTTGAATTTCAGAAAGAATATATTAATCTATATCGTTAATAACTCAAAGTCTCATCAGGTTCAATTAGTTTACTCTCTATTTGCATTTTTAAAAATTTGAAGCAGAGATCATTTTAGATTAACTAGTATTGAGCAAAAATATTTTCTCGTATTTATAATAATTACAGCGTGAGTAAATGACGTCACAAATATGTGATTTTAATAGCGCGTGCATTCATCCACCTGAATCGGGGTCAGATGTCATTTATGCATTTCATTTTTTATGTGCAATACTTTATATATTATAGCTTTATCTTAACTATTTGGATGCTAGTGGCAAATCAAATCTATGATAACAGATTGGATCCAGATTAGACGCCATTTTACTCGGAGTTTTATCAGGATCCAAATGCGTGTCCATAAAGAATAAAACTACAAATTGAAGCAGACAACATTTATTAATTATCCAGACGCAACATTACTGAACTTCTGAACATTTATTTCTTGTGTATATAGATCTGTGTTTTACTGTTTTGTATTTTGTATGAAATGCTTGTTTTGAGGGCCTCAAGGTAGATTAGTCATTATGACTAATTTAGCTACTCTCGTTAAATAAAGTATTCAATGTTCAAAATTTCAGATATTTTCATTACACCTTCATGAGTTATTATTATTCATATCTTAATTTATTTTCAACCCTTCCCCTGTTCTATGTTTATTCAAAATTTAAATACCTACTGAATATTCATGGACAAAATAGTTATAATGAAATATGGAAGGTGGGACAGTGTAGCCATTTTAGAAAGTAAAGAAACATCTTTCAAATTATATTGACGAACGGAGCGGACCCTGATCAGACAGCTGCTATAGGAGCCATCTGATCTGGGTCTGCTGTGTTTGCAAATGTGTGAAAAGATGTTAACATGAGAGAAAGGATTAGTAAACATATTATAAGTATATTGTACACAAAATGAAAATAATGTAATGTAATGTATTTCTCAAACCCAATATAATTCTAATAAAAATATGCTATTTTATGATATATTAGACATGTTTATATTTATACATGTAATCTTAGCCCTTTCCCTGTTCTATATTTAGTCCCGATTCCAATACCTATACAGAATATTTATGGACCAAAAATTATAATGAAAATATGGAAGGTGGAACATTGCAGTCATTCAGAAATTCTAAATAAACAGATGAATGAAATTCCATTAGCAATCAGAGCAGATCCTGATCAGACGGTCCGTACATGATCCACGCGTGGTCTATCACACATCGGCGATCAGGGTACTACACAGTTGACCCTTTACTCAATGAATATTCATGTGAAAAATAATGACAATGAAATAGCATATGGACACGTGAATTTTATCAGGGCAAACTATGCAGAATGATATCTTTGACAGACCATCAGCAAACAAGACAGACCCTGATCAGACGGACATAAAAAAGCAACAAATAAAATTGCACCAAAGGCAACATTTTTTTTAAATAATTAATCCCCCCCCCATACACACACGTCCGAATACTGTTCTTTTTTTTCGCTCAAAACAACATTTAAAAACCAAACCAAACATTTAATTCGATCTACGTTGAATCCATCCTCAGTACTTTCAGTAGTTTGATTATCTGGTTTTACATGCAGCGCCACCTATATGGCGAGTTCGGCTGAAGTGCATTATGCCTTCGGCGTTCGGCGTTCGGCTTTATGCTTGTTGCTATGGGCTTACCGCATTGGGTCATGTGTCATTGAAGAAACTTCAATGAAAGAAGGACTCCCATCTTGACATGCAATAATCGTTTAGCAAACTGTTCAACACCACAATGCAGGATGCATTTATCATGAAGCAAACTGAAATGCCACAATGCATGATGCAATTACAATGAAGCAAACTGAAATGCCACAAAGCATGATGCAATTTTGGCGTTGATCGTCCTCCATATAGGAGCATTAACTAGAGAAAATCACAATTTATAACAATGGTTTCAAGAAGATACTTTTACAGAGGCGTAGAAAGGCGTATTTGTGGAGGAAAGGGTTAAAGCAAGCTGAAAGTTATGCAGAAAGCTCCTCGTGATTGGGAGATGTTTAACCCTTTCTCTAATGTAAATGCAAACAGAGTAGACCCAGATCAGACAGCTGCTGTAGGAACAATTTGGCATTTACAAACAGAGTAGACCCAGATTAGACAACTACTGTTGGGACCATTTGACCTTTGCAAACAGAGTAAACCCAAATCAGACAGTTTCTGTAGGAACCATTTGACATTTGCAAACAGTAGATCCAGATCAGACAGCTGCTGTAGAAATAATTTGGCCTTTGCAAACAGAATAGACCGAGATCACACAGTTACTGTAGGAACAATTTGGCCTTTTTCAAACAGATGACCCAAAACAGAGAGCTACTGTAGGAACAATTTGGCCATTGCAAAAAAAGAATAGACCCAGATCAGACAGCTGGTGCAGGAACAAATTGGCCTTTTCAAACAGAAGACCCAGATCAGACAAATACTGTAGGAACAATTTGGCCTTTTCAAACAGTAGACCTAGATCAGACAGCTACTGTAGAAACAATTTGGCTTTTTCAAACAGTAGACCCAGATCAGGCAGCTACATGTATTGTAGGGGCCATTTGACATTTGCAAACAGAGTAGACCCAGATCAGACAGATATTGTACGGGGCCATTTGACATTTGCAAACAGAGTAGACTCAGATCAGACAGCTATTGTAGGGGCCATTTGAAATTTGCAAACAGAGTAGACCCAGACCAGACAGCTATTGTACGGGCCATTTGACATTTGCAAACTCAGTACACCCAGACCAGACAGCTACTGTAGGAACAATTTGGCCTTTTCAAACAGAGTAGAGCCAGATCAGACAGCTACTGTAGGAACAATTTGGCCTTTGCAAACAGAGTAGACCCAGATCAGACAGCTACTGTAGGAACCATTTAGCCTTTTTAAACAGTAGACCCAGAGCAGGGACCACTGTAGGAACAATTTTAGCCTTTGCAAACAGAGAAGACCCAGATCAGACAGCTACTGTAGGAACAATATTAGCCTGTGCAAACAGAGTAGACCCAGATCAGACAGCTATTATAGGAGTCATTTGTCCTCGAAGCTCTATCAATTGAATTTCGCACCAGCTGCCCGTGGGAGCTTCTGTACGCTGATGACTTGGCAATCATTGATACCTCGCTTGATTCACTTAGGGAACGTCTGGACAGATGGAAGAGTAACATGGAGGAGAAGGGTCTCAGAGTGAACATGGGTAAGACCAAGGTCATGATTGCTGGTCCCAACCTCAACTTACAGAGGAAAACAGGCAAACACCCATGTTCTGTATGTCTGAGCGGAACGGGCAGCAACTCAATCTTCTGCACCCACTGTTCAGGATGGGTTCACAAAAAGTGCAGTGGCATAAAGGGCCCTCTCAAAGCAGATCCTCACTATAAGTGTTTGCGTTGCGCTGGTGCAGCAAGACCAATAGATGGCAGACCACTGACGGAGGTTGGTATTGGTGACAACAACCTGAAGTAGTGACAGACTTTTGCTACCTTGGCGACACGTTGTCGTCAGGTGGAGGCTGTGAACTCGCTGCAGCTACACGTTGCAAGACTGCCTGGAAACAGTTTAGAGAGCTGCTACCAATCCTAACCAACAGGCACTTACCAATAGCTACAAGAGGGCGTGTCTACTCCTCATGTGTCAGAAGTGTGCTTCTGTATGGGTCCGAAACTTGTGCGGTCTCTGCCAACACAGTGAAGAAACTATAGCGGAACGACAAAGCATTGCAATGATCAGATGGATCTGTTTGGTGAAACCTGAGCAAACCATTCCGTTTGAATCCTTCCTTGCTCAACTGAAGTTGAAGAGCTTCGTAGACATCATGCAGAAGAGCAGACTGCGTTGGCTGGGGCACGTTGAGCGCAGCACTGGCTGGATTGCTCAAGTCCTTCATTTGAATGTACCAGCGGAGAAGACCACTGGCAGACCCAAACTGTCTTGGGAGGACGTAGTGAAGCGGGACAGGAAAGACCTGGGTATGGATTCAATCAACCTCAACAGAGACAAGAATGGAGAGGAAGACTTAGATCGAGACTGGACAGTCAGGCCCCACTCTCAGCAGAGGATTAATTGATGGCCTGATCAACAAATAAACCGGATAGTGAGTGAGTGAGTGATTTGACCTTTGCAAACAGAATTGACCCAGACCAGACAGCTGTTGTATGAGTCATTTGACCTTTGCAAATAGAGTAGACCTTGACCAGACAGCTGCTGTAGGAGTCATTTGACCTTTGCAAACAGAGTAGACCCAGACCAGACAGCTGCTGTAGGAGTCATTTGACCTTTGCAAACAGAGTAGACCAAGACCAGACAGCTGCTGTAGGAGTAATTTGACCTTTGCAAACACAGTAGATCCAGATCAGACAGCTACTGAATCAGTCATTTGATCAGAAACTGCTGTTTACTCAAATATTATTTACAGTTTGTTAAATGGCATTGACCAATACACAAATTCAGTTAAGTTATTATAGTATGCAAATTTTTTGGTTATAGATCTGTAGCCGGATAGAGATTGTGGTGAAACAGTTCAGTCATAGGTTTTACTGCGTGGCTTGGTAGCTCAGTCGGTAGAGTGTTGGCATGGTAAGCCAGAGGCCCTGGGTTCGAGTCCCAGTACCTTAATCATATAATAATAATAATTTAAAAAACGAGCTGAAATTTTCTCAGAATTGGAGTAAAAAATAAAAATAAATAAATAAAATAAAGTAATAAAATGATTGGAATGCTAAAAAACATTTGTGCAGGTTTTTCATACATCAATGAAGAACATAACACTCGGTATGTATGAAGAACATAACACTCGGTATGTTATCATGTCCTACAATAGTAAGATGCAAATAAAAAATCTAAAAATGAGTCTAAGACTAGTTTCTCAAAATTTGACTTGCAAAGACTCCACCAAGAAAACAGTAGTTTGCTCTCAAGGCTAGATTGAATGAGAGAATTGGAATCAGTTACTAAGGAGATATAACACCAGAATATTTAACACAGTAGAGATGCAATGGTTATGGGTTAAATATTAATATTAACAGTGCAGTGTTAACGAGACAGGCAAGGAGATGTATTCTAATATTCTGACAGTCATAATCATCCATCAAAGACAGAAAATATGTAGTCCTAATCCTAAAGGCAGAGTCTGGATACAAGACAAAAATGTAGTTAGTAATTATGTTTGAAATTCAGTTTTTATGGAAACATCTCAAAAACTTCAAAAAACTTTGAAAAAACATTTTCTTCAAATTAATCAGTGTAAATTCTACAATTAAACTGCAAACATTGACTTCTTCGCCCCTAGTGCAGAAAGGTCAACTCATTACTTGATGTTTTATATGGATCCAAACTGTTTGCGACTCGAATTGGCCTCTGGCTTACCATGCCAACACTACCGACTGAGCTACTAAGTCACACGGTAAACCCTATGACTGAACTGTGTCACTACAATCTCTATCCGGCTACAGATCTATAACCAGTTCCCTCATATAAAGGCATTTTCACACAATTACAAACAGTAGACCCAGATCAGGCGGTTCCTATATAAGCCGTCAGATCAGAGTCTACTATATTTGAGCCGTCAGACCAGAGTCTACTATATTTGCTTTGAACATGACACAGGTCTTATTTTGTCAAAGAAAATAAATTCCTTGAACAGTTTACATCATAAAATATCCATGATGACATAATTTATTACCTGAGTATTGAAACAGGTAATAGGAATATTTAGAAAATCAAAGTAAAATATTTTAATATTCTCTGACACTGTAAAACCATACCTATATTATGCCATAAGCAGACATACCCTGCTCATACAGCAATTGTCTAGTCTGGGTTGCAAACGCGTAGAAACCAGGCAAAGGGTTAAATATTTCTGACAAACTCATTCTTACTGGTACTCATTAGAATCACACCAACCGTCTAGTCTTGGTCTACTATGTTTACAAATGTCTAGAAACCAGGCATATTTATGGAGTAAAGTGTTAAATTTCTCTGACAAACTCATTCTTGCTGGTACTCATTAGAATCACACCAACCGTCTAGTCTAGGTCTGCTATGTTTAAAAATGTGTAGAAACCAGGCATATCTATGGAGTAAAGGGTTAAATTTCTCTGACAAACTCATTCTAACTGGTACTCATTAAAATCACAGCAATCGTTTAGTCTAGGTCTACTATGTTTACAAAATGTGTAGAAACCATACATATTTATGGAGTAATGGGTTAAATTTCTCTGACAAACTCATTATTGCTGGTAATCATTAGAATCACAGCAACCGTCTAGTCTAATAACTAATAACTCCAAAGCTAACAGGGGAGACAATTCAAAGACCCTACATGCACAATAACTCATGCTGGTGAACATTCCTGTGAAGTTTGGTTCTCTAGTCTTAGCGGTTTCAGAGATATGCGTGACACAAACATTTTCTGATTTTCAGTCATCAGGGGCAATAACTCCAAAGTTATCAGGGGAGACAATTCAAAAACACCAGGTGAACAGCAGCTCATGCTTGTCAACATTCCTTTGAAGTGAGTCTAGCCCTACTGGTTTCAGAGATACATGCGACACAATTTTGTGACGGACGGGACAGACAGACAAACAGACAACTCTTGCAAAACAATAAATGGGGGAGACATAATAATTGCCTACGGATGATGCTTGTTATGGTGAACAAGTTTCCCAGTTTCAAAGGTTTATGTTCCCAGTTTGAAAAGCTTTATATCTCAGAGTTATGTAAATAAGTGGACCTAAAATTCCAAGTTAAAAGGGCTATAATTCTGTCAAAATGTTAGGCAGAGTTATGTACTTTTGCCTGCAGATGCAGGTTATAAAGGTAAACAAGTGTTCAAAGTTTCAAAGATTTATCCCATAGAGTTATGTAAATACGTGAACTTGAACAAGTCTTAATAAAACTTAAAATGCTGGGGCGAGTAGGAAAGCTCCACTAATCTCCAAACAGTCAAGATAAAAACAAATACCCATAAATAATTCTGTAAACACCCTTATACAGTTATATATAGCCAAAAGCACCCTTATACAGTTATATATAGCTAAAACACCCTTATACAGTCATATATAGTCAGCTAAAACACCCTTATACAGTCATATATAGTCAGCTAAAACACCCTTATACAGTCATATATATAGCCACTAGTCAGCTGATTCAGCTCTCATTACGACAATGTTCACTCCAACAAAAAGTGTCTTAACCCTTTCCCTCATATAAACAGCATTTCCAAACAGAGTAGACCCAGATCAGACAGCTCCTCTACTGTTTGCTAATAAAATTTGATAGATCTATTTCTTTGCTTTCTTTAATTTCCCATATTTCTTTATTTTTGTTAACTATTTTGTTAACGAATATTCAATAGGTATTAAAATTTGGCCTAAATACAGAACAGGGAAAGAGTTGAAGTTAAACAGTAACATCCCTCTAAACTGGATGTTCCAACTTAGCTCGTCATATATAGTCAGCTGTAAACACCCTTATACAGTCATATATAGTCACTAGTCAGCTGACTCAGCTCTCATTACGACAATGTTCACTCCCACAAAAAGTGTCTCCCTTTCCCTCATATAAATGTGTTTTCACGCATTTCCAAACAGAGTAGACCCAGATCAGACAGCTCCTCTGCTGTTTGCTAATAAAATTTGATAGATCTATTTCTTTGCTTTCTTTAATTTGCCTGAATAAAGAACAGGGAAAGAGTTGAAGTGAAACAGTAACACCCCTCTAAACCGGGTGTTTAGCTCGTCAAAATAGACAGAAAGTACAGATTTTCTACCCGGCAAAGCTTGTTGTTGCAGAAAAAAATAGTCAGACTGGCATTGAATGCTGAGTGAAAGCCGCGTGATTGGAGTTGATTTTGAGAGACTTGAGCATGAAGATGATAGCCTGACAGACCGATCAGGTGACACCAGGGAGAGACGTTCCAAAGGAAATCAAACGCATTTATATAGCGACGCCACCGAAGTTGACAGCGACAGTTATGCGTTTTCGAGTAACGATTGCATTTTCACGTCAACGCAGAAGCAGAAAAGTCAGACTGACGTCAACAGTGAGAGTGACAGACACGCCCATCGGCAGGTACATAAACAAGGTGAAACGGACGTGTCACATTATCAGTAACGTGATGAAACACCGACACACAAGGCTGGAACAAACATTAAGAAAACGAGATTACCTGTTCATAAGAACTCCAATTCCAGTCCTGTGCAATAGCATAGGAAGGATAATCCAAAAGTATGGCCAGGAAAAGCCGACACTAAGCAGGGAACTTCAGTGAAACAGTCGGAAAACACTGACACTAATCGCGACGGTTGTCCACAGCACATGTTAGATCTCGGTACACAATCTAAAAATAGATCCGGAATACCCCAACAGACTGAAAGTAGGGCCGGAACAGACAAAGATAAAATTAGCAACTCGGGTTAGGAATTTGGAGGGGAAATTGACACATTATCTTTTTGTGTGCTAAGCATTCAAGGACTGAAAGGTAAAACCTATGACAAATTAAATAGTGAACCTTTAAAAAATATATTTAAAAATAATGACGTACTTTTATTTACTGAATCTTGGTTCAATGATAACATAGACAATTTAGACATAAAAGAAGCGTCAGGGACAGTTGTGGACTGATTGTTTATATTTCCGATAGAATGAATGGTATTGCTTTTCCAATTTGACATGAGACTCGATTAATTTCCGGGATTGTCCGTAATACTTTGTGACAAAAAAAGCACAAAAAAAAGCCGGTAATAAGCATGTTCCACGAGGACTGCATTCTTATAGCGCATTCCTATACCTTCGTAAATTTATCCGGAGATTACCGACAATAATAAACCGAATATGCATGAGTCTCAGGTCAAAGTGGGAGAGCAATAAAGTAAGTTGTTTGAAAACAGTTAATGATAATTGCTTGTGGTTGAAATTTGATGGTGAATTAATGGGTTTTGATGACCAGTTGCTATTATGTTTATGCTATAATATACCAGCCGGTAGCAGCAGAGAGACTGTACAAATACGGTAGCTCATGTCAGTTTCTGATTACTGGAGATTTTAATGCCAGAATAGGTGAAAGACCAGATTTTGTACAAAATGAGTTTTTGGTAGACTTAGATATTTTGCCTGATGATTATGTACAGGACACATTCATAAGCCGCTCGTTTCAAGATAAGACTGTTAATGAAACTGGCATTGAATTACTAGAATTTTATAAACAAACTGGTTTTAGACTTGTAAATGGTAGACTGTTTGATGATGACGGTTTGGGTAAGTTTACGTGTGTTAAGAATGCAGGTAGTAGCGTGGTAGACTTTGTTATGTGTCACACTTCACTTTTTGAGTATTTTACTAGTTTTTCTATTAAGGATCCAAACATATTGTCGAATCACTGTGTTATACAGTTTTCTATTTGTAAATCTAGACGGGTAAATAGTAGCAATGAAAGAGAGACAACTCATACCAAAATTATCGATTTTAAGTACAAGTGGGATAATTCAAAAGTCACTGATTATAAGGAGTTATTATCAAATGAAGCTTTTGCAGATGAAATTGATAATATTACATCAGATTTGGATTTAATTCAAAATAATGAAGACTTAGACAGAAACTTGGAAATATTTTATGTTGTAATGGATGATATATGTGATCCCTTGTTTAGAAAATGTGTTGGTAATGAATGTACAAATAATTCTTATCGGAGTTGCAAAAATGAACAGTGGTTTGGTCAAAGCTGTTTTGAAAAACGTGATGAATTTTAAAGACATTTGGATCTGTATAGATCAAATCAGACCGAGGAGAACCGCATTAATATTACAACAGTAAGGGCATCTTATAAGTGTTTAACTCGTAGTAAAAAATCAGAATGTAATAAACGCCAGACAAAACAGCTTGAATCAATGAGGTTTAGAAATGCGAAAGAATACTGGAAAATGTTGAAAGGAACAACTTCAGAATTAAAGTCGAAACAGCTAGATGCTGGAAAATTTTCAGACTATTTCAAAGCTGTTAATGAACCAAATTCGGTATTTTTTCAGCCGAATGAGAATGTGTTATCTTTTAATGAAAAATATTTACAAGGAGAAGCTCCAAGAAATGTTTTCTGAGCTTAACATACACAGGACGAAATTTTTAAAGCTTGCAAAGATATTACACCTGGAAAATCTGGTTGACCTGATTTAGTTTTAAATGAATTTTTTAAACACGGTATTATAAGATTCACAAATTCCATAAATTCATAAACTATTTAATAAAGTCTTAGATACAGGTTTTTTCCCAGGTCAATGGACAGATGGCCATATCATGCCTTTATTTAATAAGGGTGAGGTAAATGATACAAGTAATTATAAGGGTATAACATTGCTAAGTACACTAGGGAAACTTTTTACAAGGGTGCTTAACACTAGACTTACTGAATGGGAAGAAAAATACAGTGTGTATGTAGAGGCACAGGCCGGATTTTGAAAACACATGGGCACCATAGACAATATATATATCCTCAGTGGTGCTATTTCTCATATATTGAATGAAAACAGAAAACCCTATTTCTCATATATTGAATGAAAACAGAAAACTATTTGTTGCTTTTATAGATTTTAAAAAAGCCTTTGATTATGTTGTGCATTATGTTTTATGGTTCAAACTTCTGAAATTTGGAGTTAGATGGAAAATTCTGAATGTTATAAAATCGATGTACTGTAAACTCAAGTCGAAGGTTCAATATGATAATTGCTTAAGTGAAAGCTTCTTATTGACACTTGGACTCGCTCAGGGTGAGTGTCTCTCACCATTTATGTTCGCAATGTTTTTAAATGATCTGGAAGAGACATATATCTTAAAGGGTTTTGAAGGTATAGACATTTACACAATAAAGCTTTGTTCACTTTTATATGCAGATGACATTGCGTTATTCTCTACTACAGGGCATGGATTACAAAAAGGACTAGACATACTTTATGACTATTGTCAAAAATGGAAACTTGTAATTAATGTAGAAAAAACCAAAACTATGGTTTTTATGAAATGTGGTAGAACAGGTAGAGGTACTAAAATTTAATTACCTAGGCATAACTTTTACTTGTGGCGGTGCTTTTTCTGAAACAGATTCGGCACTTGCTGGCCAGGCTTTGAAGGCTCTTTTCAAACTCAAGTCACATCTTTATAATTTTACAGATTTTTCTGTAGCACACAAACTTGATCTGTTTGACAAGCTTATTCTACCAATACTGACATATTGGAGTGAAGGTTGGGGGTTTTCAAAGGCAGAAAGGCTAGAAAGAGTACATTTAAAGTTTTGCAAACAGCTGCTTGGAGTAAAAGGACAAACACAGAACAATTTCATTTATGGAGAATTAGGAAGACATTATTGAAAGAGTTTAGGTTTGTTTCTGTAATATGTTATTGGCTGAAGATTATACATTGTAATGATACAAAATATGTTTATGTTTAAAAGTGTGTTTATAATATGATGTTAGATGATCTGCAAAAATGGTCTCATAAACCATCATGGTCATCAAAAGTGAAAATGTATTGGAATCGCTTGGGTTTTATGACATTTAGTTAAACCAAGGTGTAGGGAACATCAAATTTTTCTAAATATCTTTAAACAGAGACTTACTAATAACTTCATTCAAGTTTGGCATGATGAACTTTCAAACTCGTCAAGGGCTGATAGCTACCGTTTATTCTCAGATTTTGGATTTAAAGAATATCTAAGCAAAGTCAGTATCATAAAATTTAGAAAAGAATTAACGAGATTACGAGTTTCATCACACAGACTTAAAATTGAAACAGTACGTTGGCATAAACCACATCCCACGCCACGCCAAGATTGAAAATATCAGTTATGTAACATCCTTGAAGATGAATATCACTTTTTGTTGGAATGTCCTCTTTATAACAATCTGCGGAAAATTTACATAAGACAATTATACTGGAGATATCCGAATATGTTCAAATTTATTGATCTTCTCCAATCAGGAAACAAAATTGAGTTAAGAAATTTATCTATGTATGTATATAAATGCTTCAAGTTTAGAAGCGACACATTCTTTAGAAATAATTAAACCAATTTGAATTAATGTACATGTATAGAATTATAGTGATCCTTGTGTTGAGCGACCACTGGGTGAAGTAGTGTGGAAATCACTGGGTACGGGTTGTTGCTTGTGTGGGACGAGAACGATGCAGAGCTCGTAAGGGAGCTTTCTGCATTGTTTGCATGCATTAAGCGCCTGCCTGAATTTAAATTACAGACAGCTCCGCTTATAGGTGGTCGCTTAATAAATGGTTGGATGGAGAACTAAGAGCAAACAACTACATACATGTATTTGCTCCATCATGTACAATAATAAATATTATTTCATCATTTTCCCCTCGTAAAGACGGGTACTTCTTATTAGCTGATGTTACGAATAATTTCTATTACGTATTAGCATAATTATAGTGCATGCCGTTGACCATAATTATGTAGTGTATATTTGTATGCTTGTGTACTCTTGAGCCTATGGCCCTATGTATACATAATACATAAACTATCTATATCTAATATTTGTGTAAGTGTCTTAAAGTTACACAGTAACATCCCTCTAAACTGGATGTTCCAACTCAGCATCAATATTTGTGTAAGTGTCTTAAAGTTAAACAGTAACACTCCTCTAAACTTAGCATCACTACTTGTCTGTAAGACAGGTGGCAGCGTAAACCATTACCTCATAGGCTATTGTTAGACCCAACCTCTGTGAATGAATATACCAAGTAGGAGCATTAACTAGAGAAAATCACAATTTATAACAATGGTTTTAAGAAGATACTTTTACAGAGGCGTAGAAAGGCATATTTGTGGAGGAAAGGGTTAAAGCAAGCTGAAAGTTATGCAGAAAGCTCCTCGTGATTGGGAGATGTTTAACCCTTTCTCTAATGTAAATGCTGTTTGGCACCTCTGCAAACAGAGTAGTAGGCTATTTGATCTAAATTGTGAGGTAGACAAAATTGCAAAAGAAAGTGTAATCATACTGGACAAAAGTAGGTATGTATAGTACCTCATAGAAAAAAGTTGCAGTTTTTAATTTGTGGGGAAATTGATTTAAAATGAATTTAAATATTGCTAATTTCAGAAAGTTTCGCGTGTTTTGCTGTGACAGTTTTTACCCACCATATCAACATTTCTACAGCAAATTACGTCATTTTTGACGTCATCAATATGGTGCATTTGCAAATAATTGAACTTCATGGCACAGAAAATATGAAAACATGGGCTAAACTTTACCGAGGTAAGATCTATTTAACCATTAGCCCGCCATTTACAACTGTAGTTGCATTTTGCAAACAGTGTAGACCCGGATCTCATCTGGGTCTGCACTGTTTGTCTTGGAAAATACACGTCTGCATGGTCTATGTCTATGCCTAGGAAAAACATTTCAACATATTAATTATATGCTGTATATTTTAGTATAAGATTTGCCTAATTAATATTCAAAGAGAGCAGAGTGATAAAAATATTTGTGGCGGGTTAATAATCAGACATTTCCAATATATACCTTATAGAGATCTACATCTGAAAATTTCTATGCCTGCTTCATTTAGTTTGACTTCGGAATAATTTGAATTTAAATGCAAAATGAAGACATTTTGCTTGTGTTATTTATCTAAAATGTTATACAGATTTTGATATTATAATTAATAATGGCGCCGGTAACTCAAATCAAGCAAAATACCTCATGAAATCGAAATTAAGTACATATCGATAAGTCACACGCATTTCTAATGTACGGAAGGTTATTTGTGCCATAATCAAATGTGCAGAAATATATGTAACCCGCACAGATAATAACAGAAATCCTAATTTAAATCAGTTTAACGTAATGAACGGTGTGCAAAAGAAAACAAACTACTAGATCTATAACTTATAGATGTGTATGACTGTGTAAGTATGTTTTATAAAGGGCAGATCGCCATTAAAACATACATAAAAAGTAATGTTTTAATAAAGTTAATATTCTACTTCAGATGGACGAAAAATTAGCTGTGTGTGAGGGGTCTCTTGCAGACCTGCCAGTCGTGAAACTTGGAAAGAAGGGGAGCGCCAGTGTCAACAAGATCAGCATTGCAAGAGGATTATATTTAAGAACAGAACAAGGACAGAATGTGCACAAACATTGTAGGAGGGACTATATACATGACAGAAACACACAGTCTACTACAGTAAATGATACGAATTACTCAAACAGTGCCAATCTTAGGTCTTCTGATACTTTTGACTTTAAAACAAACTGTCTGTTTTGTGCAACTGATGCCAAGATTAATAACAAGAAACGTGGAACTGATGTATTTCCTGTCAGAACCTTTGGCTTCTAGGACAGTATCAAGAGCAAATGTACTGAAAGGAACGACGAGTGGGGCAATGCAGTATTGGGCAGATTATCCTCTGTAATAGACCTTCCAGCAGCCGAAGCTCGGTATCACCAGACATGTAATGTCAGTTTTAGGACTGATTGGCAATAACCAAAACTGTACCAACGACCAAAGATAATGTACACACTAGACGGGCAAAGGGTGTTATTGGTCCAAAGGTTGTATTTGATCTGTCAACCCCATTTAAAGGAAAAAAGGAAACATTTCTGCGAAATAAGGGCAATAAAAATCATTTAATCAAACTGTTCGGTGGATATCTTGAACAACATATTGTTATGCTGACAGTGACGCAGACATGCTAATAGTACAGACAGCATTAGAATATGCAAAATCAAATACCGTGGCAGTCAATGGGGAGGACACAGATCTTTTGGTTCTGCTATGTCATCATACAGATATCCAACAGAACAAGATCATTTTCAAGTCTGACTCTACAAGGAATGTACATCGACGTGTGTGGGATATACACCAAACAAAACTGGTGTTAGGCGAAGATGTATGTAGTTTGTTACCATTTATACATTGTACGTGCACTTAGTGGTTGACGGAAATTATCGACACTATCTGTGTAATAGGAAAAGCTGTAGCCCTGAAACTATTGCACACAAACAAGGACTTTAAGCAATATGCATTGCAGTGTATGACAGGGAGCTCGGAAGAAGAGATTTTGAAATATGGGGAACTATGCATTGTCAAGTTGCACGATACATCATGGACTTTGTCTCTTGACAATTTACGATTTCAGAAGTTTGCCAGCAAAGTGATAGCCACGACATCTGCAGTCCATGTTCATGTTTTGCCGCCCACGTCTGATGCGGCCTCATATCATATTCGCAGGGTGTATTTCCGAACTAAGAGATGGACTGGTAATGAATCTTTAAACCCATGTGAGTGGGGATGGGAACTGAAAGATGGCCAAATGGTACCAATCAAAACAAAAGTTCCACCTACACCAGAGGCATTGTGGAAAGTTATCCGCTGTAACTGAAAAGTGAATTGTGACACCAAAAGGTGTAGTTGTCGCAAACATGGACTGGAATGTACTGTTGGGTGCGGCCAGTGTCGCGGAATTAATTGTTCAAACTCATACGCAATGCAAGATTTTCCTGATGACACAGATGCTAACAGTGATAATTATCCGCTGTAAATGTAAAGTGAATTGTGACACCAATGTGTTCCTGTAATTATATGTGCAAGTCTTTCTAGATCCCATTTACTGCGTACATACACTGACAAACAATTCATAATGTTTTGTTTTAAAAGCAAAACACAAAATATCCTAAATATTGGGTTGATCTAACCTAGTCATTAGAAAGTGTAATGGTGATAATTGTACATCTATTCCATAACTTTCATTGACCGGGTAGATAATCATGTGGTTCTTACTGGTTAGTGGTTTTATATCTATTGTATATCTAGTGCATATCTTTCATTGACCAGGTAGATAATCATGTGGTTCCTACTGGTTAGTGATTTTATATTTATTGTATATCTATTGCATATCTTTCATTGACTGGATGGACGATCATGCGGTTCCTTCCGGTTTATGATTTCATATCTATTGTATATCTTTTGTATATCCTTCATTGACCGGATGGACAATCATGCGGTTCCTTCCGGCTAGTGATTTTATATTTATTGTATATCTATTACAAATAGTTCATTGTCTGGATAGAACGCACACATCCTGTATGAGAGCGCTATATAAATGTCGTATAATAATAAGCAAAACCAATTCAATGAGACTCAAACTATTATCATACCGCCAGTGTGTATATATGCATACATTATGCACGATGGCGATGATGCCAATTATTCTTTGTTTAACTTGTGACAACAGCATTTTTGTGGGTGGGGTAAATTTATTAGTAAAATTTAGGTATCTTAAATACCTAAAAATGTTTATGTTTTATGTGAAACGCATTATAAAATATACTTAAATATATACTTCTATTAAAATGAAGCATGAACTATAAAGTTAACAGCATAATTATGTTGTTTGTGTCGGTGTTTGGCGTATACACTAAATCATACCGCACTGGAATAACGGTCTAATTCACCCCACCCAGTTTTATAAAAGGACATTAAAATACTGTAACTGTATTGTTGATGTGCATGTAATCACAAAATGATATTTGTAACAATATATTGCAAATATTTGGGACTTAAAAGTATATATTACACATGCAATGTATAGATTTATTCAGTCGGTGTCCAATTACCCCACCCACTTTTGGCAAGCCTATTTGAACACTTTCCTGCCATATCTCGGACTGCAACTTTTAATATGTTATAGAATAAGTATGTGCGGAACTAATAACGATGCAAACAAAACTTTTGCAATTTTGTCTAGGTTAGACCATTTTTATGGCTAGATAGAATGGCCTATAGACCCAGATCAGACAGCTGCTGTAGGAACAATTTGGCATTTACAAACAGAGTAGACCCAGATTAGACAACTACTGTTGGGACCATTTGACCTTTGCAAACAGAGTAAACCCAAATCAGACAGTTTCTGTAGGAACCATTTGACATTTGCAAACAGTAGATCCAGATCAGACAGCTGCTGTAGAAATAATTTGGCCTTTGCAAACAGAATAGACCGATATCACACAGTTACTGTAGGAACAATTTGGCCTTTTTCAAACAGATGACCCAAAACAGAGAGCTACTGTAGGAACAATTTGGCCATTGCAAAAAAAGAATAGATCCAGATCAGACAGCTGGTGTAGGAACAAATTGGCCTTTTCAAACAGAAGACCCAGATCAGACAACTACTGTAGGAACAATTTGGCCTTTTCAAACAGTAGACCTAGATCAGACAGCTACTGTAGAAACAATTTGGCTTTTTCAAACAGTAGACCCAGATCAGGCAGCTACATGTATTGTAGGGGCCATTTGACATTTGCAAACAGAGTAGACCCAGATCAGACAGATATTGTACGGGGCCATTTGACATTTGCAAACAGAGTAGACTCAGATCAGACAGCTATTGTAGGGGCCATTTGAAATTTGCAAACAGAGTAGACCCAGACCAGACAGCTATTGTACGGGCCATTTGACATTTGCAAACTCAGTACACCCAGACCAGACAGCTACTGTAGGAACAATTTGGCCTTTTCAAACAGAGTAGAGCCAGATCAGACAGCTACTGTAGGAACAATTTGGCCTTTGCAAACAGAGTAGACCCAGATCAGACAGCTACTGTAGGAACCATTTAGCCTTTTTAAACAGTAGACCCAGAGCAGGGACCACTGTAGGAACAATTTTAGCCTTTGCAAACAGAGAAGACCCAGATCAGACAGCTACTGTAGGAACAATATTAGCCTGTGCAAACAGAGTAGACCCAGATCAGACAGCTATTATAGGAGTCATTTGTCCTCGAAGCTCTATCAATTGAATTTCGCACCAGCTGCCCGTGGGAGCTTCTGTACGCTGATGACTTGGCAATCATTGATACCTCGCTTGATTCACTTAGGGAACGTCTGGACAGATGGAAGAGTAACATGGAGGAGAAGGGTCTCAGAGTGTACATGGGTAAGACCAAGGTCATGATTGCTGGTCCCAACCTCAACTTACAGAGGAAAACAGGCAAACACCCATGTTCTGTATGTTCAGCAACTCAATCTTCTGCACCCACTGTTCAGGATTGGTTTACAAAAAGTGCAGTGGCATAAAGAGCCCTCTCAAAGCAGATCCTCACTATAAGGGTTTGCGTTGCGCTGGTGCAGCAAGACCAATAGATGGCAGACCACTGACGGAGGTTGGTATTGGTGACAACAACCTGAAGTAGTGACAGACTTTTGCTACCTTGGCGACACGTTGTCGTCAGGTGGAGGCTGTGAACTCGCTGCAGCTACACGTTGCAAGACTGCCTGGAAACAGTTTAGAGAGCTGCTACCAATCCTAACCAACAGGCACTTACCAATAGCTACAAGAGGGCGTGTCAACTCCTCATGTGTCAGAAGTGTGCTTCTGTATGGGTCCGAAACTTGTGCAGTCTCTGCCAACACAGTGAAGAAACTATAGCGGAACGACAAAGCATTGCAATGATCAGATGGATCTGTTTGGTGAAACCTGAGCAAACCATTCCGTTTGAATCCTTCCTTGCTCAACTGAAGTTGAAGAGCCTCGCAGACATCATGCAGAAGAGCAGACTGCGTTGGCTTGGGCACGTTGAGCGCAGCACTGGCTGGATTGCTCAAGTCCGACATTTGAATGTACCAGCGGAGAAGACCACTGGCAGGCCCAAACTGTCTTGGGAGGACGTAGTGAAGCGGGACAGGAAAGACCTGGGTATGGATTCAATCAACCTCAACAGAGACAAGAATGGAGAGGAAGACTTAGATCGAGACTGGACAGTCAGGCCCCACCCTCAGCAGAGGATTAATTGATGGCCTGATCAACAAATAAACCGGATAGTGAGTGAGTGAGTGATTTGACCTTTGCAAACAGAATTGACCCAGACCAGACAGCTGCTGTATGAGTCATTTGACCTTTGCAAATAGAGTAGACCTAGACCAGACAGCTGCTGTAGGAGTCATTTGACCTTTGCAAACAGAGTAGACCCAGACCAGACAGCTGCTGTAGGAGTCATTTGACCTTTGCAAACAGAGTAGACCAAGACCAGACAGCTGCTGTAGGAGTAATTTGACCTTTGCAAACACAGTAGATCCAGATCAGACAGCTACTGAATCAGTCATTTGATCAGAAACTGCTGTTTACTCAAATATTATTTACAGTTTGTTAAATGGCATTGACCAATACACAAATTCAGTTAAGTTATTATAGTATGCACATTTTTTGGTTATAGATCTGTAGCCGGATAGAGATTGTGGTGAAACAGTTCAGTCATAGGTTTTACTGCGTGGCTTGGTAGCTCAGTCGGTAGAGTGTTGGCATGGTAAGCCAGAGGCCCTGGGTTCGAGTCCCAGTACCTTAATCATATAATAATAATAATTTAAAAAACGAGCTGAAATTTTCTCAGAATTGGAGTAAAAAATAAAAATAAATAAATAAAATAAAGTAATAAAATGATTGGAATGCTAAAAAACATTTGTGCAGGTTTTTCATACATCAATGAAGAACATAACACTCGGTATGTATGAAGAACATAACACTCGGTATGTTATCATGTCCTACAATAGTAAGATGCAAATAAAAAATCTAAAAATGAGTCTAAGACTAGTTTCTCAAAATTTGACTTGCAAAGGCTCCACCAAGAAAACAGTAGTTTGCTCTCAAGGCTAGATTGAATGAGAGAATTGGAATCAGTTACTAAGGAGATATAACACCAGAATATTTTAACACAGTAGAGATGCAATGGTTATGGGTTAAATATTAATATTAACAGTGCAGTGTTAACGAGGCAGGCAAGGAGATGTATTCTAATATTCTGACAGTCATAATCATCCATCAAAGACAGAAAATATGTAGTCCTAATCCTAAAGGCAGAGTCTGGTTACAAGACAAAAATGTAGTTAGTAATTATGTTTGAAATTCAGTTTTTATGGAAACATCTCAAAAACTTCAAAAAACTTTGAAAAAACATTTTCTCCAAATTAATCAGTGTAAATTCTACAATTAAACTGCAAACATTGACTTCTTCGCCCCTAGTGCAGAAAGGTCAACTCATTACTTGATGTTTTATATGGATCCAAACTGTTTGCGACTCGAATTGGCCTCTGGCTTACCATGCCAACACTACCGACTGAGCTACTAAGTCACACGGTAAACAATATGACTGAACTGTGTCACTACAATCTCTATCCGGCTACAGATCTATAACCAGTTCCCTCATATAAATGCATTTTCACACAATTACAAACAGTAGACCCAGATCAGGCGGTTCCTATATAAGCCGTCAGATCAGAGTCTACTATATTTGAGCCGTCAGACCAGAGTCTACTATATTTGCATTGAACATGACACAGGTCTTATTTTGTCAAAGAAAATAAATTCCTTGAACAGTTTACATCATAAAATATCCATGATGACATAATTTATTACCTGAGTATTGAAACAGGTAATAGGAATATTTAGAAAATCAAAGTAAAATATTTTAATATTCTCTGACACTGTAAAACCATACCTATATTATGCCATAAGCAGACATACCCTGCTCATACAGCAATTGTCTAGTCTGGGTTGCAAATGCGTAGAAACCAGGCAAAGGGTTAAATATTTCTAACAAACTCATTCTTACTGGTACTCATTAGAATCACACCAACCGTCTAGTCTTGGTCTACTATGTTTACAAATGTGCAGAAACAGGCATATTTATGGAGTAAAGGGTAATATTTCTCTGACAAACTCATTCTTACTGGTACTCATTAGAATCACACAAACCGTCTAGTCTGTGTCTACTATGTTTACAAATGTCTAGAAACCAGGCATATTTATGGAGTAAAGGGTTAAATTTCTCTGACAAACTCATTCTTGCTGGTACTCATTAGAATCACACCAACCGTCTAGTCTAGGTCTACTATGTTTAAAAATGTGTAGAAACCAGGCATATCTATGGAGTAAAGGGTTAAATTTCTCTGACAAACTCATTCTAACTGGTACTCATTAAAATCACAGCAATCGTTTAGTCTAGGTCTACTATGTTTATAAAATGTGTAGAAACCATACATATTTATGGAGTAACGGGTTAAATTTCTCTGACAAACTCATTATTGCTGGTAATCATTAGAATCACAGCAACCGTCTAGTCTAATAACTAATAACTCCAAAGCTAACAGGGGAGACAATTCAAAGACCCTACATGCACAATAACTCATGCTGGTGAACATTAGTCTAGTCTAGTCTTAGCGGTTTCAGAGATATGTGTGACACAAACATTTTCTGATTTTATGTCATCAGGGGCAATAACTCCAAAGTTATCAGGGGAGACAATTCAAAAACACCAGGTGAACAGCAGCTCATGCTTGTCAACATTCCTTTGAAGTGAGTCTAGCCCTACTGGTTTCAGAGATACATGCGACACAATTTTGTGACGGACAGACGGACGGGACAGACAGACAAACAGACAACTCTTGCAAAACAATAAATGGGGGAGACATAATAATTGCCTACGGATGATGCTTGTTATGGTGAACAAGTTTCCCAGTTTCAAAGGTTTATGTTCCCAGTTTGAAAAGCTTTATATCTCAGAGTTATGTAAATAAGTGGACCTAAAATTCCAAGTTAAAAGGGCTATAATTCTGTCAAAATGTTAGGCAGAGTTATGTACTTTTGCCTGCAGATGCAGGTTATAAAGGTAAACAAGTGTTCAAAGTTTCAAAGATTTATCCCAAAGAGTTATGTAAATACCTGAACTTGAACAAAAGTCTTAATAAAACTTAAAATGCTGGGGTGAGTAGGAAAGCTCCACTAATCTCCAAACAGTCAAGATAAAAACAAACACCCATAAATAATTCTGTAAACACCCTTATACAGTTATATATAGCTAAAAGCACCCTTATACAGTTATATATAGCTAAAAGCACCCTTATACAGTCATATATAGTCAGCTAAAACACCCTTATACAGTCATATATAGTCAGCTAAAACACCCTTATACAGTCATATATAGTCAGCTAAAACACCCTTATACAGTCATATATAGCCACTAGTCAGCTGATTCAGCTCTCATTACGACAATGTTCACTCCAACAAAAAGTGTCTTAACCCTTTCCCTCATATAAACATGTTTTCACGCATTTGCAAACAGAGTAGACCCAGATCAGACAGCTCCTCTACTGTTTGCTAATAAAATTTGATAGATCTATTTCTTTGCTTTCTTTAATTTCCCATATTTCTTTATTTTTGTTAACTATTTTGTTAACGAATATTCAATAGGTATTAAAATTTGGCCTAAATACAGAGCAGGGAAAGAGTTGAAGTTAAACAGTAACATCCCTCTAAACTGGAGCTCGTCATATATAGTCAGCTGTAAACACCCTTATACAGTCATATATAGTCACTAGTCAGCTGACTCAGCTCTCATTACGACAATGTTCACTCCCACAAAAAGTGTCTTAACCCTTTCCCTCATATAAACGTGTTTTCACGCATTTCCAAACAGAGTAGACCCAGATCAGACAGCTCCTCTGCTGTTTGCTAATAAAATTTGATAGATCTATTTCTTTGCTTTCTTTAATTTGCCTGAATAAAGAACAGGGAAAGAGTTGAAGTGAAACAGTAACACCCCTCTAAACTGGGTGTTTAGCTCGTCAAAATAGACAGAAAGTACAGATTTTCTACCCGGCAAAGCTTGTTGCTGCAGAAAAAAATAGTCAGACTGGCATTGAATGCTGAGTGAAAGCCGCGTGATTGGAGTTGATTTTGAGAGACTTGAGCATGAAGATGATAGCCTGACAGACCGATCAGGTGATACCAGGGAGAGACGTTCCAAAGGAAATCAAACGCATTTATATAGCGACGCCACCGAAGTTGACAGCGACAGTGATGTGTTTTCGAGTAACGATTACGTTTTCACGTCAACGCAGAAGCAGAAAAGTCAGACTGACGTCAACAGTGAGAGTGACAGACACGCCCATCGGCAGGTACATAAACAAGGTGAAACGGACGTGTCACATTATCAGTCACGTGATGAAACACCGACACACAAGGCTGGAACAAACATTAAGAAAACGAGATTACCTGTTCATAAGAACTCCAATTCCAGTCCTGTGCAATAGCATAGGAAGGATAATCCAAAAGTATGGCCAGGAAAAGCCGACACTAAGCAGGGAACTTCAGTGAAACAGTCGGAAAACACCGACACTAATCGCGACGGTTGTCCACAGCACATGTTAGATCTCGGTACACAATCTAAAAATAGATCCGGAATACCCCAACAGACTGAAAGTAGGGCCGGAACAGACAAAGATAAAATTAGCAACTCGGGTTAGGAATTTGGAGGGGAAATTGACACATTATCTTTTTGTGTGCTAAGCATTCAAGGACTGAAAGGTAAAACCTATGACAAATTAAATAGTGAACCTTTAAAAAATATATTTAAAAATAATGACGTACTTTTATTTACTGAATCTTGGTTCAATGATAACATAGACAATTTAGACATAAAAGAAGCGTCAGGGACAGTTGTGGACTGATTGTTTATATTTCCGATAGAATGAATGGTATTGCTTTCCCAATTTGACATGAGACTCGATTAATTTCCGAGATTGTCCGTAATACTTTGTGACAAAAAAAAGCCGGTAATAAGCATGTTCCACGAGGACTGCATTCTTATAGCGCATTCCTATACCTTCGTAAATTTATCAAGAGATTACCGACAATAATAAACCGAATATGCATGAGTCTCAGGTCAAAGTGGGAGAGCAATAAAGTAAGTTGTTTGAAAACAGTTAATGATAATTGCTTGTGGTTGAAATTTGATGGTGAATTAATGGGTTTTGATGACCAGTTGCTATTATGTTTATGCTATAATATACCAGCCGGTAGCAGCAGAGAGACTGTACAAATACGGTAGCTCATGTCAGTTTCTGATTACTGGAGATTTTAATGCCAGAAAAGGTGAAAGACCAGATTTTGTACAAAATGAGTTTTTGGTAGACTTAGATATTTTGCCTGATGATTATGTACAGGACACATTCATAAGCCGCTCGTTTCAAGATAAGACTGTTAATGAAACTGGCACTGAATTACTAGAATTTTATAAACAAACTGGTTTTAGACTTGTAAATGGTAGACTGTTTGATGATGACGGTTTGGGTAAGTTTACGTGTGTTAAGAATGCAGGTAGTAGCGTGGTAGACTTTGTTATGTGTCACACTTCACTTTTTGAGTATTTTACTAGTTTTTCTATTAAGGATCCAAACATATTGTCGAATCACTGTGTTATACAGTTTTCTATTTGTAAATCTAGACGGGTAAATAGTAGCAATGAAAGAGAGACAACTCATACCAAAATTATCGATTTTAAGTACAAGTGGGATAATTCAAAAGTCACTGATTATAAGGAGTTATTATCAAATGAAGCTTTTGCGGATGAAATTGATAATATTACATCAGATTTGGATTTAATTCAAAATAATGAAGACTTAGACAGAAACTTGGAAATATTTTATGTTGTAATGGATGATATATGTGATCCCTTGTTTAGAAAATGTGTTGGTAATGAATGTACAAATAATTCTTATCGGAGTTGCAAAAATGAACAGTGGTTTGGTCAAAGCTGTTTTGAGAAACTTGATGAAATTTAAAGACATTTGGATCTGTATAGATCAAATCAGACCGAGGAGAACCACATTAATATTACAACAGTAAGGGCATCTTATAAGTGTTTAACTCGTAGTAAAAAATCAGAATGTAATAAACGCCAGACAAAACAGCTTGAATCAATGAGGTTTAGAAATGTAAAATAATACTGGAAAATGTTGAAAGGAACAACTTCAGAATTAAAGTCGAAACAGCTAGATGCTGGAAAATTTTCAGACTATTTCAAAGCTGTTAATGAACCAAATTCGGTATTTTTTCAGCCGAATGAGAATGTGTTATCTTTTAATGAAAAATATTTACAAGGAGAAGCTCCAAGAAATGTTTTCTGAGCTTAACATACACAGGACGAAATTTTTAAAGCTTGCAAAGATATTAAACCTGGAAAATCTGGTTGACCTGATTTAGTTTTAAATGAATTTTTTAAACACGGTATTATAAGATTCACAAATTCCATAAATTCATAAACTATTTAATAAAGTCTTAGATACAGGTTTTTTCCCAGGTCAATGGACAGAAGGCCATATCGTGCCTTTATTTAAAAAGGGTGAGGTAAATGATACAAGTAATTATAAGGGTATAACATTGCTAAGTACACTAGGGAAACTTTTTACAAGGGTGCTTAACACTAGACTTACTGAATGGGAAGAAAAATACAGCGTGAATGTAGAGGCACAGGCCGGATTTTGAAAACACATGGGCACCATAGACAATATATATATCCTCAATGGTGCTATTTCTTATATATTGAATGAAAACAGAAAACTATTTGTTGCTTTTATAGATTTTAAAAAAGCCTTTGATTATGTTGTGCATGATTTTTTATGGTTCAAACTTCTGAAATTTGGAGTTAGAGGGAAAATTCTGAATGTTATAAAATCGATGTACTGTAAACTCAAGTCGAAGGTACAATATGATAATTGCTTAAGTGAAAGCTTCTCTTTGACACTTGGACTCGCTCAGGGTGAGTGTCTCTCGCCATTTATGTTCGCAATGTTTTTTAAATGATCTGGAAGAGACATATATCTTAAAGGGTTTTGAAGGTATAGACATTGACACGATAAAGCTTTGTTTACTTTTATGCAGACGACATTGCGTTATTCTCTACTACAGAGCATGGATTACAAAAAGGACTAGACATACTTTATGACTATTGTCAAAAATGGAAACTATGGTTTTTATGAAAGGTGGTAGAACACGTAGAGGTACTAAAATTTAATTACCTAGGCATAACTTTTACTTGCGGGGGTGCTTTTTCTGAAACAGATTCGGCACTTGCTGGCCAGGCTTTGAAGGCTCTTTTCAAACTCAAGTCACATCTTTATAATTTTACAGATTTTTCTGTAGTACACAAACTTGATCTGTTTGACAAGCTTATTCTACCAATACTGACATACGGGAGTGAAGGTTGAGGGTTTTCAAAGGCAGAAAGGCTAGAAAAAGTACATTTAAAGTTTTGCAAACAGCTGCTTGGAGTAAAAGGACAAACACAGAACAATTTCATTTATTGAGAACGTCATTGAAAGAGTATAGGCTTGTTTCTGTATTATGTTATTGGATAAAGATTATACATTGTAATGATACAAAATATGTTAAGTGTGTTTATTAGTTGGGTATCCAACTGAGGAAAATGAGTCGAGCCATGGCATGAAATAGTAGAATTTGGCATGCACTGGATATGTAATATTTGATATCTTAGTATTCAGAAACTGCCCCATGCCACCTGAAATTTTGCCCTGGTTTCTCTTAATTAGGTCAAAGGTCAACTAAGTGCATATTTCATATACGATATTTAAGAAATCATTATATCTTTATCAATTTTAGGTGTAAAATAATAAACATGGTACCAAGATGAAGGTTAAACATTAGCCTTTAATTTGCACTTATTTTGTGTAAAAGAAATTATTTAAATATTCATGAATATTAATGAGAACATCCAAAAACAGTACAAAATCATTAAAATCAACATTTAACGATGATACATGTTGTCATGTTTTCGCCATTGTTGCTAATTAACAATCATAAATGACATCAAAATAAAGGTTAGACAGAATGCTACTTGAACAAATAACTGCATGCAGTCATATCAGCTATTTATTATGCACAATCACTTTTTAAAGTAAAGTGGGTGGGGTAAATGAAAACATAAACAAAACTTTCAGTTCTTTTTAAAGTAACTAATTAATTCACTAAATTTGTATGGGTATTTGCTGGATTGGTACAATAAACACCATCGCCAACACATATAAGTGTGCTTTTTAAAGCTGATTTTCATTTCAGCGAATAGATTTGCACTTGATTTTGCATCCATAACTTGTTTAATGCATGCATCAGGTGCAGTTGGTACATTTCCAAACCACTTCCAAGGGTTCGGCACAATCTTGCTATGCGTTAGTATCAATAGCATTAATTTCTGTGTCTATGAGCTCTGATCCATATACCAGCTTGATAGTTTGCTCTTGCAATTTTCAGTTCTACTGCATACTTTATTGGTGGAAGCAGTTTAAGTGTTTTCTTAACCTTAACCATATTGTGTAATTCTTGCATCATCAATGGATTCTCCATTGGCATCAAACGTCTGTCTTGTATGACCGTACACATCTTCAAATATTTGAAAGCAAATCGGGCATGTTAAATATTTCTTCCAACAGGTCTTCTTTATATTTCCAGTGAAGGCAAGGGTTACGTCACATCCGGTTATTGCATGAAACCCAAACATGTTCTGGCAGACATCTTGAGATAACTTGCGGAAATATATTTTGTTTTTTTTAAGGTCCCGGCCCTCATCCAGACTCCAATGACTTATAAAGATCCAAGATGGTATATCAGTACTACTAGTACATCTAAATATTGGTATTTGACAACTATCCTGCATTGATCCTTTCTAGCAGCATCCAAGTCTTGAAGGCAAGCAAGACAATCCATGTATCTACCTCGTCATGATTTGGGATACTTCATGTCTGCATTTGCCTTGAATGACGATATTCCAATGCATCTGTTGAATACTGCAGTACTAGTATACTACATCAAATATGTGTTTGTGGCTTCTTCTTCTGCTTCTTATTTTGTTATACTTGGCCGCTTTAAATCAGGCTACTTGTACCATTGTGATATACACATAGAGGAGGGAGGGTCCAACGTTCAAGTTATAAAAGCAAGTTAAAACATTGCAAACAGAAGAATTTTACATGACAGCTGAGTTACTAGCCTGGAAAGTTGAGAGCTATCACCTGATTTTATGGTAGCTTGTTTCAGATGGTATTGACAACCGAGTGAAAGCAATATTCCGTCAGGAACTTGGTCCTGCAAACCATGGAACAAATCTTAAGGAGTGTCCTCTTGTAGGTGCACCGCGAGGGTGTCAGAAGGTGGGGTGTCAGCTGAAACAAAATAATCCAAGGACATATAGAACATCGCGGCCTTTACTTTTTTCTGCCTGTTTGAGCAAATCATGATGAGCATGACACCAATGCTGCTGCAATAATTCAAATAACAAATCTGGTAGCTCTAAGTTGGATCATCTCCTCGCGATTTTTCATGGCCTTGGTATGTGGCTCCAAAATGCAGGATGTGTACTCAACCTGCAGACTGACAAGGGGTTTGTAACATGCCTCTTTGGTTGACCTTTGGCAGTATCCAAGGTTCCTGCTTATAAAGGCTGTGGATCAGTTTTTCTTCTTTATGACCATATCAGCACGGGCTTTCCAAGACAATTGAGAAAACGGTAGCGTCCGAAGGTATTTTGCCTTCTTTGTTGTATTCCGTCTCTTACTATGAATAGTATAATTGGTCTCTATGTGTGTCCGCTTGTTGATAATAAGCAGAATCTAGAACTCCTCTGCACTGAACCCAGTCTCTTCCCTTTCCTACAGACTATCGATGTCATTATGGAAGCCGTCTGCATCTGCTATTTACTCAGCACGAAAGTGAGGCATCAGGGAAGAGTCGACAGACAGGGAGAGCATAGGAATTCCGTGTGCTCATCATTGCCTGTGAGGGAAAGGAAAGGACTGAGAACGGCACATTGACGAACATCGGATGTTATCCGTACTGACTCTGAGGAAACACCTTCCAGCGTGATTACATTGAAGTTGGATATAATCAAGCATTTTGCAATACACATCATAGTGTTGGAGCTTAAGAAGCAGGTGTCTGTAAGCCACTTTGTCAAATGTTTTGGAAAAGTCCAGCAAGATTGTGTCAATCTAATGGAACTGGTCCAAACCTGACACAAGGTCATGACCATATTGATCACTTTGTCTCACAGAAGCGCTGCTTCCTGAGGCCATGCTGGCATTGACTGAAGACATCAAAGCACTAAGAACAAGAGCTGTCACAGGACAGCGCGCTCGACTATTCTCAGAATTGTTAGTGTAAAAATGCTTGATAGTGGACTAAAATAGTGTCCAATGATACTAGAAGCAAGTAATCAGTCTCAGTAAAATATCTTTAATAGTATTCTGGATGTAGGATCACTTTGAAAGAGAAAAAAATAAGTGAAAAAGGGCAATAATTTCTGTTAAAATGCTTGACAGAGTAATGTACTCTTGCCTACATATGAAGCTTGAGGTGGTGAACAAGTGTTCCAAGTTTCAAAGTTTTATCTCAAAGGGTTATGAAAATAAGTGGACTTTAACAAAAACGTTAACCAAAAGTTCTAAGTTAAAAAGGGCCACAATTCTGTCAAAATGCTTGACAGAGTTATGTACTCCTGCCTACAGATTAATATTGTGGTGGTGAACAAGTGTTCCAAGTTTCAAAGCTTTATTCCAAAGGTAAGAGGCAAAAAGTGGACTTTAACAAAAACCTTAACCAAAAATTCAAAGTTAAAAAGGGCCATAATTCTGTCAAAATGCTTGACACAGACAAAGTTTGTGATGGTGAACAAGTTGTCAAAGTTTTAAAGCTTTATCTCAAAGGGTTATGTAAATAAGTGGACTTTAACAAAAACCTTAGCCAAAAGTTCTAAGTTAAAAAGGGCCATAATTCTGTCAAACTGCTTGACAGAGTTATGTACTCTTACCTACAGATGACGTTTGTGATGGTGAACAAGTTGTCAAAGTTTTAAAGCTTTATCTCAAAGGGTTATGTAAATAAGTGAACTTTAACAAAAACCTTAACCAAAAGTTTTAAGTCAAAAAGGGCCATAATTCTGTCAAAATGCTTGACAGAGTTATGTACTCTTACCTACAGATGAAGTTTGTGGTGGTGAACTAGTGTTCAAAGTTTCAAAGCTTTATTCCAAAGGTTAGAGGCAAAAAGTGGACTTTAACAAAAACCTTAACCAAAAATTCTGAGTTAAAAAGGGCTATAATTCTGTCAAAATGCTTGACACGGTTATGTTCTCTTACCTACAGATGAAGTTTGTGGTGGTGAACAAGTGTTCAAAGTTTCAAAGCTTTATTCCAAAGATTAGAGGCAAAATAGGGACTTTAACAAAAACCTTAACCTAAAATTCTAAGTTAAAAAGGGCCATAATTCTGTCAAAATGCTTGACAGAGTTATGTACTCTTACCTACAGATGAAGTTTGTGGTGGTGAACAAGTGTTTAAAGTTTCAAAGCTTTATTCCAAAGGTTAGAAGCAAAAAGTGGGCTTTAACAAAAACCTTAACCAAAGTGTGACGCGGACGCCGACGCGGACGCCGACGCCGACGCCGACGCCGGGGCGAGTAGGATAGCTCCACTATTCTTTGAATAGTCGAGCTAAAAACCAGGTTACGGTGTATGGTGTATTCCATGATCTTACATATAACAGAAGTTAGGGATACAGACAAGTAGTTTGAAGGGGTTATTCTGGACCATAATTTTGTAAATAGGAGTAAAATGACAGTATTCCAATCACTGGGGACTTTATCCTGGTAAAGAGGCCCGGAAGATCAGAGCAAGAACAGGACCCAGGGAAAGTGCCTCTTCTTTCAAGAACATTGATAAGACGGTGTCTAGACAAGTAGCTTTGTGGAGATTAAGGACCTTAAGAACCTTGCAGACACTATTTATCGTGACATGAATAGGAAGGGCATCCGAATAAGAATACTCTCAAATGGCACAACGGAGATATATATCCTCACGCTTAAAGACATAGAACTAGTGGGTTAGTATTTCAACATCGCTTTGTGTATCAACATGGTTAATGTCATCATTCGTCAGTGGGGTTACTCACGAGCAGTCACATTTCTTGCTCCTAACAAAAGCGTAGAGCTTCTAACAGCTGGTGTCTGTCACTAGGTCAATCACATACCCATCATGAGCTTCCTTGCACCTTTTCTTTGCAAGTTTACTGTAGCTCCTTGTATATGCACAGTTATTCTGTACATTGGTCCACAGCACAGTTTTGTATGCACATTTCTTTTTTCGTGAGAAATGGCGGGTAGTGGAGTTGCACTATGGCTGGCTGAAGCTGGTGGGTGTTAACTTAGAAGGGATCACTAATTTGAGGGCGGCTGAACACACGTTTATGAATATATCCAATAGAAGACGGATTGGTAAAGGGACCGATTTTCCAAGTGTGCTGCAAATTCAGTCATTTTGATGGGTCAAAGAGCATGTGTTAGCCTCCTTCCACAGGTGGACAAGATATGGAGTAGGCTTCCTTCGTGAAAGATATTTTAGTCAGTACTATGACATGCTCATTTATTCCTGTTTTTGAGGTATATCTGTTTAACAAGTGATCGTTTGTGGCAATAACATATAGAGTGTTGTCATCACGGATAGGGAAGGTTACTCATATCCAGTGGCACTGAATATGTCTATGAGTTCATTGTTGAGTGTGAGTGGGTACATATGGCCAGTAACTGTTAAAATGGTCTATCAATATCCGAGAGATTCATTTTCCTGCAAATGTAGAAAGGGGTTTTGTCATAGGAGCTGTGCGGCCATACTCACCAGGAGCTATGGCGTTTCAATCACTAATGAGTTGTGTACAATCAAACAGACTAATATTACACTGAGACTATGGCAATAAGACACTAATCTTCTGGCTTTTTTTATTATCAGCTCTTAATAATACATCTGCGTGAAGAGGTACTATATATGTATCAACGTTATAATTATACCGTATGATAATGTACTGTAAACGTATTTAAAACGATTTTTTCCAAACTTGAAATCATCACAGGTCACTAAAATCTTCCTTAAGTGTGCAATAAATATATCTATACATACTGTGAAGACATTGCTAAGAAATTAAATGCAAAAAAAGTGTTGGAATTGTCAAAATTAGGGTTATTTTATACTGTATAGAGATTTTATTACATTTTTGCACTCATTTGACCTTTGACCTAGTTTCTGACCTTCAAAGAGGGTTTTGGCAGTGGCATGGACCAAAACCACAAATGATTAGTATCTGGCAACACAAATATGATATTCAAACATTTCTACTAAAAAATGCCATGGACCTCGAAAAATAAGCGACTTTTTACACATCGGATGCCCAACCATATAATATGATGTTAGATGATCTGCAATCCTCATAATCCATCATGGTCATCAAAAGTGAAAAATGTATTGGAATCGCTTGGGTTTTATGACATTTGGTTAAACCAAGGTGTAGGGAACTCTAAACTTTTTCTAAATATCTTTAAACAGAGACTTGCTGATGACTTTATTCAAGTTTGACATGATGAATTTTCAAAGGGCTGATAGCTATAGTTTATTCTCAGATTTTGGATTTAAAGAATATCTACACAAAGTCAGTATCACAAAATTTAGAAAAGAATTAACGAGATTACGAGTTTCATCACACAGACTTGAAATTGAAACAGTATGTTGGCATAAACCACATCCCAAGCCACGCCAAGATTGAACATGTCAGTTATGTAACATCCTTGAAGATGAATATCACTTTTTGTTGGAATGTCCTCTTTATAACAATCTGCGGATAATTTACATAAGACAATCATACTGGAGATATCCGAATATGTTCAAATTTATTGATCTTCTTCAATCAGGAAACGAAATTGAGTTAAGAAATTGATCTATGTATGTATATAAATGCTTCAAGTTAAGAAGCGACATGTTCTTTGATAAGAATTAAACCAATTTGAATTAATGTACATGTAAAGTATTATAGTAATTCTTGTGTTGAGCGACCACTGGGTGAAGTCGTGTGGAAATCAGTGGGTACGGGTTGTTGTTTGTGTGGGACGAGAACGATGCAGAGCTCGTAAGGGAGCTTTCTGCGCTGTTTTTGCATGCATTAAGCGCACGCCTGAATTTAAATTACAGACAGCTCCGCTAATAGGTGGTCGCTTAATAAATGGTTGGATGGAAAAATAAGAGCAAACAACTACATACATGTATTTACTCCACCATGTACAATGATAAATATGATTTCATCATTTTCCCCTCGTAAAGACCGGTACTTCTTATTAGCTTATGTTACGAATAATTTCTATTACGCGTTAGCATAATTATAGTGCATGCCGTTGACCATATGTAGTGTATATTTGTATGCTTGTGAACTGTTGGGCCTATGACCTTATGTATGAATAAACTATCTATATCTAATATTTGTGTAAGTGTCTTAAAGTTAAACAGTAACACCCCTCTAAACTGGATGTTCCAACTTAGCATCACTACTCGTCTGTAAGAAAGGTGGCAGCGTAAACCATTACCTCATAGGCTATTTTTAGACCCAACCTCTTTGAATGAATCTACCAAGTAGGAGCATTAACTAGAGAAAATCACAATTTATCACAATGGTTTCAAGAAGATACTTTTCTAGAGGCGTAGAAAGGCGTATTTATGAAGGAAAGGATTAAAGCAAGATGAAAGTTATGCAGAAAGCTCCTCGTGTTTGGGAAATGTTTAACCCTTTCTCTCATGTAAATGCTGTTTGGCACCTCTGCAAACAGAGTAGACCAATGTCAGGCAGCTGCTGTAGGAACCATTTGATCTTTGCAAACAGAGCAGATCCAGATCAGACAGCTGCTGTAGGAACAACATGCCATTTACAAACAGAGTAGACCCAGATTAGACAACTACTGTTGGGACCATTTGACCTTTGCAAACAGAGTAAACCCAGATCAGACAGCTGCTGTAGGAACCATTTGACCTTTGCAAACAGTAGATCCAGATCAGACAGCTGCTGTAGGAACAATTTGGCCTTTTTCAAACAGATTACCCAGATCAGAGAGCTACTGTAGGAACAATTTGGCCATTGCAAAAAAAAGAATAGACCCAGATCAGACAGCTGGCCTTTTCAAACAGTAGACCCAGATCAGACAACTACTGTAGGAACAATTTGGCCCTTTCAAACAATAGACCCAGATCAGACAGCTATTGCAGAAACAATTTGGCCTTTTCAAACAGTAGACCCAGATCAGACAGCTACTGTAGAAACAATTTAGCCTTTTCAAACAATAGACCCAGATCAGGCAGCTACATGTATTGTAGGGGCCATTTGACATTTGCAAACAGAGTAGATCCAGATCAGACAGCTGCTGTAGGAACAACGTGCCATTTACAAACAGAGTATACCCAGATTAGATAACTACTGTTGGAAGCATTTGACCTTTGCAAACAGAGTAAACCCAGATCAGACAGCTGCTGTAGGAACCATTTGACCTTTGCAAACAGTAGATCCAGATCAGACAGCTGCTGTAGAAATAATTTGGCCTTTGCAAACAGAATAGACCCATATCAGACAGTTGCTGTAGGAAAAGTTTGGCCTTTTTCAAACAGATTACCCAGATCAGAGAGCTACTGTAGGAACAATTTGGCCATTGCAAAAAAAGAATAGACCCAGATCAGACAGCTGGCCTTTTCAAACAGTATACCCAGATCAGGCAACTACTGTAGGAACAATTTGGTCCTTTCAAACAGTAGACCCAGATCAGACAGCTATTGCAGAAACAATTTGGCCTTTTCAAACAGTAGACCTAGATCAGACAGCTACTGTAGAAACAATTTGGCCTTTTCAAACAATAGGACCAGATCAGGCAGCTACATGTATTGTAGGGGCCATTTGACATTTGCAAACAGAGTAGATCCAGATCAGACAGCTGCTGTAGGAACAACGTGCCATTTACAAACAGAGTAGACCCAGATTAGATAACTACTGTTGGGACCATTTGACCTTTGCAAACAGAGTAAACCCAGATCAGACAGCTGCTGTAGGAACCATTTGACCTTTGCAAACAGTAGATCCAGATCAGACAGCTGCTGTAGAAATAATTTGGCCTTTGCAAACAGAATTGACCCATATCAGACAGTTACTGTAGGAAAAGTTTGGCCTTTTTCAAACAGATTACCCAGATCAGAGAGCTACTGTAGGAACAATTTGGCCATTGCAAAAAAAGAATAGACCCAGATCAGACAGCTGGCCTTTTCAAACAGTAGACCCAGATCAGACAACTACTGTAGGAACAATTTGGCCCTTTCAAACAGTAGACCCAGATCAGACAGCTATTGCAGAAACAATTTGGCCTTTTCAAACAGTAGACCCAGATCAGACAGCTACTGTAGAAACAATTTGGCCTTTTCAAACAATAGACCTAGATCAGGCAGCTACATGTATTGTAGGGGCCATTTGACCTTTGCAAACAGAGTAGATCCAGATCAGACAGCTGCTGTACGGACCATTTAATATTTGCAAACAGAGTATACCCAGATCAGACAGATACTGCAGGGGCCATTTGACATTTGCAAACTGAGTGGACCAAGATCAGATAGCTACTGTAGAAACAAATTAGCCATTTCAAACAGTAGACCCAGATCAGACAGCTATTGTAGGGGCCATTTGAAATTTGCAAACAGAGTAGATCCAGATCAGACAGCTACTGTAGGGGCCATTTGACATTTGCAAACAGAGTAGACCCAGATCAGACAGCTATTGTATGGACCATTTGACATTTGCAAACAGATTAGACCCAGATCAGACAGCTGCTGTAGGAACAATTTGGCCATATGAAACAGCAGACCCAGATCAGACAGCTACTGTAGGAACAATTTGGCGTTTGCAAACAGTAGACCCAGATCAGGCAGCTATTATAGGATTCATTTGACCTTTGCAAACAGAGTGACCCAGACCAGACAGCTACTGTAATAGTCATTTGACCTTTGCAAACAGAGTAGACCTAGACAAAGCAGCTGTTGTAGGAGTCATTTGACCTTTGCAAACAGAGTAGATCCAGATCAGACAGCTACTGTAGCAGCCATTTGATCAGAAACTGCTGTTTACTCAAATATGATTTACAGTTTGTTAAATGGCATTGACCAATATACAAATTCAGTTAAGTAATTTTAGTATGCAAATTGGTTATAGATCTGTAGCCGGATAGAGATTGTGGTGAAACAGTTCAGTTATAGGTTTTACTGCGTGGCTTGGTAGTTCAGTCGGTAGAGTGTTGGCATGGTAAGCCAGAGGCCCTGGGTTCGAGTCCCAGTACCTTAATCATATAATAATAATAATTTAAAAAACAAGCTGAAATTTTGTCAGAAGTGGAGTAAAAAATAAATATAAATAAAATAAAGTAATAAAATGATTGGAATGCTTAATAACATGTGTGCCGGTTTTTCATACATCAATGAAGAACATAACACGCAGTATGTTATCATGTCCTACAATAGTAAGATGCAAACTTATAAAAAATCTAAAAATGAGTCTAAGACTAGTTACTCAAAATTTGACTTGCAAAGACTCCATCAAGAAAACAGTAGTTTGCTCTCAAGGCTAGATTGAATGAGAGAATTGGAATCAGTTACTAAGGAGATATAACACCAGAATATTTTAACACACTTGAGGTGCATTGGTTATGTCGGTTAAATATTAATATTAACAGTGCAGTGTTAACGAGGCAGGCAAGGAGATGTATTCTAATATTCTGACAGTATCATCCATCAGAGACAGAAAATATGTAGTCCTAATCCTAAAGGCGGAGTCTGGATACAAGACAAAAATGTAGTTATTAATTATGTTTGAAATTCAGTTTTTATGGTAACATCTCAAAAACTTTGAAAAACATTGAAAAACATTTTCTTCAAATTTATCAGTGTAAATTCTACAATTAAACTGCAAACATTGACTTCTTCGCCCTAGTGTAGAAAGGTCAACTCATTACTTGATGTTTTATATGGATCAAAATTGTTTGGGGCTTGACTTGGCTTCTGGCTTACCATGCCAACACTACCGACTGAGCTACCAAGTCACACAGTAAACCCTATGACTGAACTGTTTCACCACAATCTCTATCCGGCTACAGATCTATAACCAATTCCCTCATATAAATGCATTTTCACACAATTACAAACAGTAGACCAAGATCAGGCGGTTCCTATATAAGCTGTCAGATCAGAGTCTACTATATTTGAGCCGTCAGACCAGAGTCTACTATATTTGCTTTGAACATGACACAGGTCTTATTTTGTCAAAGAAAATGAATTCCTTGAACAGTTTACATCATAAAATATCCATGATGACATAATTTATTACCCGAGTATTGAAACAGGTAAAAGGAATATTAAGAAAATCACAGTAAAATATTTTCATATTTCTCTGACACTGCAAAATCATACCTATATTATGCCATAAGCAGACATACCCTGCTCATACAGCAATTGTCTAGTCTGGGACTACTCTGTTTGCAAACGCGTAGAAACCAGGCAAAGGGTTAAATATCTCTGACAAACTCAATCTTACTAGTACTCATTAGAATCACAGCAAACGTCTAGTCTTGGTCTACTCTGTTTGCAAATGTGCAGAAACCAGACATATTTATGGAGTAAAGGGTTAAATTTCTCTGACCAACTCATTCTTACTGGTACTCATTAGAATCACAGCAACCGTCTAGTCTGGGTCTTCTCTGCAAATGTGTAGAAACCAGACATATTTATGGAGTAAAGGGTTAAAATTCTCTGACAAACTCATTCTTACTGGTACTCACTAGAATCACAGCAACTGTCTAGTCTTGGTCTACTCTGTTTGCAAATGTGTAGAAACCAGGCATATTTATGCAGTAAATGGTTCAATTTCTCAGTCAAACTCATTCTTGCTGGTACTCATCAGATTCGTCTCAAGCCACTTTAGGATCAAATACTCTATTTTATCACAAAGGTTTCAAACTACAAAATTCTAATTTTTTACTTTTCTCCAGTAAATGCTCCTTTTGAGTAGATTCATTCAAAGAGGTTGCATCTAAAATTAGAAATTTAAAGTAAATGTGTTAAAGATACATACTTGCTATATATATAGGGGCGGATCCATGAATTGTTGTTAGAGGGGGCGAAACTGAAATACATGCTGGGGGTCCAGGGGGCCGCAAGGGCTCCTGGTGGGTCCGGGGCAAAGCCCTGGTTGAAGGTGCAGGGGGCAAAGCCCCCCCCCCTGAAGCTCCTGGATTTTAGTGATTTTGAATACTAAGACAAGCACACCATGGCATGTCGAGTATTATGTGATTGCATCAGAGTAACGTGCTAAAAATGCATGGCATTTTATAAACTGTACAGGTACATGGATTTAGCCAGAAGATATGCTATAATGAAGCCCGCACCGAAGGTATGGGCTGAGGGCTGAAGCAGGAGGGGGTGGAGAGCACAAGAGGGACACAGCCTCTTCTCGCCCGGCGGTGTCGTGTGTGTAGTGGTTTCTGGTGATGTTTTGATGGACTTTCACTCATCAAAATTTGACCATTTTAAGACATTTGTTTGGTAATTGGAGTAAGATATTGATCAAGCTGAAGTAGTTTTCATTGAAATATAATTTGCTTCGTTTGAGTGTACGAATTAGAAAAAAATTAATTTCCCTTGGAATGTAATCCACTCCGAAGGGGGCGCAACTGTCTTACGCACGGGTTTCTCATGCGTGTAAGTTGTTGAAGGCATTCAGCTTCGACGGTGTAAGACGGGTTAATTATTTACTTTTACACACTGAAATTCTAATGGCCGAACCACTTGTCGAAATTGAGAATCAACTTCATGAAGTGTTGTCGGAGTTATGGCAGCAACGGCAAGAAGTTTCGGCATTAAGAGAAGAGGTGCAAACTAATAACTTTTCTGTGAACTCTGAGGTGAAAAAATTGAAAACTGAAAAAGACTTTAACTGGAGGTTTAATGGCAACAAGCTTCAATTTGAATTCAATTCTGAGGTGGAGGAGCTTCTTAAGCAAGCCGTGTGGGCTTTAGAGCACCAGAAGTCGGATTATTGCTCTGATCTGCTAAAGGAAAATTTGGAGAAGTTATGAAAAAGGAATAAGCTTATTCGAATTGCTGACACTTCTTCAGGAGGTTGGGACACAGTCAGACATTACCAGACCAACCCAGTAGCTAGCGACAGTGATGAGGAAGCTAGAAGTTACAAAGCGGAAAATAGGGCGCTCAAGCGTAAACCTTCGAGTTCGAGCTCCAAGTCGGCTACAGCTACTCTCAGTCATTTTAACGATTTTTCTCGTACACCAGCAGTACGACCGCCGGTACAGTTTTCGACTCCCAGACCCATGGTTCAGCAGCCTGTACCCTATAGGTCCTTTCGTGGCTACAATGGAATCGAGTCAGGGTTCATCCGAGGGCCAAGTTTCAGCAACCCTGGAACATGCTTCGCATGTTGAGACTTCCACCACTTCAGAAGAGACTGCCCCCACGTTGTCAAAACACAGACCGGAGTGCAAGCCGGAAACAAGTAGTTCATTCAAAGATGAGTATTATGATTTTGAACGTTTTACTCATGATTATAATGAGTATAAGCAGCGGCAAAAACATATAATTGGTAAAGGTAGATTAAAGCAGAATACACAGTTTTGGAGAGATATTAATGCAAACAGCTTTGTTTTAGAGATTATAGAACATGGTTATAAAATCCCTTTTTATTCTTTGCCAGACAAAGTGTTCTTAGAAAATAACAGATCCGCTTTGCTTTGAAAGAGCCAGAGTTTGTTGCTGAAGCAAATAATGATTTATTACACAGAGCTTTGATCAAACAGTGTGAATCGCCACCATATATTGTCAATCCGTTAACAGTTTCAGTTCAGAGTTCAGGAAAAAAGTGTTTGATTCTTGATTTGAGAGCAGTTAACGAGCATTTATGGAAACAGTCTGTAAAATTCGAAGATATATAGAGGTTGCTCTTTCATTTTTAAAGCAAGGTTTTTTCATGATCAAGTTTGATTTGACTAGTGCATATCATTTTGTAGAAATATTTGATCCGCATACTAATTTTTTAGGTTTTTCTTGGATAGACAAAGACGGAGTTAAGAAATATTATAATTTTTTGGTTTTACCATTCGGTTTATCTTCAGCATGCTATGTTTTTACGAAACTCACAAGGCCATTGATTGCAAAATGGAGAAAGATTAATGGTTAAGCAAGATTTGCTTTTTTCCGGTTTTGTACCGAATGCAGATAAGTCTATTTGGGTTCCGGTACTGTTTTAAATTCGTTAGATGGTGTTATCTCAATACCTGGCACCAGGTTACGCAAGGTCAAAAATACTATATCAGATCTCTTCAGAAATTGGAAAGAGCATCGCCGTGTACCCGTGAGAAACTGGCTAGTTTAGTGGGTCAGCTAATTTCAATGTCTATTGTATTAGGTCACGTGACTCAGATTATGACACGTTCGCTGAGTATTGATGTTTTACAAGCAGCAAACTGGGACTGGTATATTCCGAATTCGGTCGAGAGTATTGAGCAAATGCGTTTTTGGGACAATAATTTAGATTCGATAAATGGCAAATATATACAGGAAAAGTACATTTTTTTCAAAAAAAGTATTTTCGGACGGTAGTAAAACAGGTAATGCGGGCTATGAAGTACACGCTGCAAATCGGGTTTCTCATGGAATTTGGTCTGCCGATGAAGCGTTATTTAAAGTCGTCCACTTGTCGAGAGCTTACTGCAGTTTAAAGGGTGTTGATGTCTATTGTTCGTTTATTAGAACGTCAGAGAGTTAAATGGTTTACAGATAATCAACGGGTTACATCCATTGTGTGTAAAGGTTCAATGAATCAGGATCTACAGGAAATAGCTATATCTATCTTTAGGATTTGTATGACTAATTCTGTGGCACTAGAAATGGAATGGATTCCAAGATCTGAAAATGAAAAGGCAGATTATTTTTCCAGAATAGTAGATTTTGATGACTGGGGTATTTCCTTAGTTTTGCTTAATATCATTCAGGATAAGTTTGGAAAGTTTGAGATAGACTGGTTTGCTTCAGAGCATAATGCAAAGGTTTCAAAATTCTATTCAAGATTTTTGAATCCGTCTTCTTTTGGCGTAGATGCTTTCACAGCAAATTGGGGTGAATTTTATGGGTTGTTTGTGCCACTTATTAGTGTTATTTACTTAGTTTTTCAGAAAATGGAAGCTGACAAAGTATCAGGGGTTATTGTACTGCCCCTTTGGAAATCGGCTCCCTTTTGGCAATTACTAATTGAAGGAGATAATTTCATTGAAGCAGTAAAAGACTTTATTTTCTTGCCAACAGAAAAATCATCTTACACAAGATGTAAAAATGGCTGTGGCATCTTTGGGAATTCAGATTTGAATTTTAAGATGTTGGCTTTGAAAATTGACTTTTCTTAATTCTGAGAAAGAAGTTTATTTTTCAGTTAAGATTCAGAGAATTGAGCTGTAAACACGTAGGCAGTGTGTTTTGCTATCATTATGTATAAACATGTTTATTGTTTGATTAGAGGTAGCAATGAGTAACTGATGGAAGTTTCATATAGTCAGATACTCGTTCGGTATTGGATGATAGTTAGCGGTATCGCTATGGCTTTCTTTACAATAAAGGATAAAGATTCTATAATTTTGGCAGTTTTGCACATTTAAGAGTTGAAGAAAACAGTCTGGTATCGGGCTTACAATTTGTATAAAGTACATGTATATTGATTATCATTATTATACAGAGAATTCGTATTTAGAAGAAATCATGTTCATTACCCTTAAGTGATTCGGAAGAAAGGTTTATAATTTTCATGTCAAAGAAACAAAGTGTTTTAGAGTAAAAGCTTGTGTAACTTATTTTCTGTTTTTTGTTATACATTTATTTTTACAGACGCATAAAGATGAAATAGAGATGCTGCCGGACGTTTTGGCGGGCAAGGTGGATCTTCTCCCAGATCTTTTGCTCTCGTCTCGTGCCTCAAATACAAGCCAGAAATATGAATATGGTTTCAACCGTTGGAAAAAGTGGGGCCTTTCAAATGGTTTGGGAACTAGTGACATCTTGCCTGTTATGGCTATGTCTGTAGCACTGTACTTAATGTCCTTAATTCAGACCTCTAAGACAGCAAGTCCAGTGATTAATGGTTATTATTCAATTAAGTGGTATCACGATTTGTGCGGATTTTCTTCTCCCACCTGTTCGTCGATAGTTATCAATATGCTGGAGTCTGCAAAACGCATTTTAGCAAAGAAAATTGTTAAAAAGGAAATAATGACAGTTGATATTTTAAATGATATATTTGATAGATTATACAAGGATAAAGATTTAAAATGTCAGCGCATAATATGTTAGTTGTTAGGAATTTTATTGCAAGATCTTAAATTTTATGATACTCACTTATCCATTTTTCTAGAAAGTATGAAAACTGACAAATATAGAGACCGGTCTTGGATATTGACAGCAAGAACTGGTATGAAATTATGTCCTGTTGTATTAGAAAAGTATATACAGTGGGGACAGTTTGATTGCAGTGATTTTATATTTTGTAATTTAAGTAAAACAAAGACTGGATATACACAGAGGGCTGTGAATAAAGCTATGTCGTATACGAGTTTAAGAGAAGAGTTTATTTCTGCTTTTGCACCGCATGTCAAGGACATTAAAAACTTTTGATTGCATTCACTTCGTTCAGGAGGTGCTTCTGCAGCTGCAAATAAGGGTATAAGAGATAGAATGTTTAAGCGCCATGGGCGCTGGCCTAGTGAAAGTGCAAAGGATGGATATGTAAAAGATAATGTATCGGATTTGTTGTCAGTGTCGCTTTCATTGGGGCTTTAAATTCTAGATTATTTTGTCTGTTTTCCTTTTGTTTGATATAGATTCAGACATACACATGTTTGTACAAGTTTGAGCATACTATTGGAAATAGCCCAGCTTATTAATTGGTCTGGGCGATACAATAAGGTTAGAATATTATGTACTTGCAAATGCTAGTATGATTGCTCAGTATGTTTGCAGACATAATTTACGAGTAAACTGGTGTTTTGTATTTGATTTGGATGATTGTATATAGAGGGTTGATATTTGTGTTCTCATAGCTATTTTATATAGGAGATGAATTTGATAAATTTGATTTGATAAATCGAATGATTTGTAACACTCAATGTCAATGGAGTAAAAGAAATTTATCAATTACAGATTTAAATAAGACGATTTGTGATAATGCCGTTTTATGTAAATATTTTGATTTAGATCAAATAGCCGGTAATTTTTAAGACAAATAACCAGCTTATAGATAGATACATACTTAATTATTTAAATTTTCATATGTTACTTTGATGGGTGTTTTCGAAATTGTTAAGAATATTGACTGTGCATACAAGTTGCCCGTTCTTTGAATTCATCGATTGTCCAAGTGCTAAGCTACAAATACAGAATTATAAAGCTGATTTATTTTTGTTGTGTGTTTCCTTTGGTAGGAGTGATGAAGGTCTTAGGGAACTTAAGTGCTTGTGTGGCGGCAGTAAAAAGTACTTCTTTCTCAGTGTTGTTATATGTTCTGGTGCTTCGGGATCATAAGTTTTTAAGTTATTAGTTTGGAAGAGTGAATACTGCTTAAGCCGATGCTATGGGGCGTGAGTAGTGTTGCACTCCTAATTACTACTCATGAAAAGGCTCACTAAAACCGAGTCTGCAATTTTCTGTTTTCACATTGCTATTTTTTCTTTCGAATGATCTCCCACTTTCAGAATTTATTCAATAAAACAGCAACACTGAGAGAAACAGAGTATGACACCCATCAGTCTTACGGTCACCTAAAAACCTGCATTTATTAAATTTGATTTTCAATTATACTTAACTGTCAGACAGTGGGTTAAGTAACAGCATCCTTCGAGGATGTCTTGTCGTATAGAGGTTTATAACCTCCTTGATATCTATGTCAATATTGTTATGTATTCATCAGCATTAATGCATGTGCATTAAATCTATCTTCATTCATTGCCGACCTGGATTGGGAAAGCAAATTGTTTTTGATATGCTTAAATGCGGAGTTGGCTGCATCCATCTTCAAATTGTTGGCATAAAAATCAGCGAAAAGACAATCAATGTGCAAAAAGAGGGATAGGCTACGTTTGAATTGCGAAATTCGATGTGAATAGCGGGATAAGATTTTAAACCGACTGTGCATATTAGCACAAATACCATCAGTGAAAAATGATTGATATATTTATATGTGAACTGCGCGCTCAGCACGCAGAAAAAAGAAGACTTTTGCATTTTTCTATGCTACAAAAATGGATTTCAACGCACAAACATAATTTTACTTCGGCGATTTTAGGGGCGGGTGGGGGGGGGACCTACGCCGGGTCTGCCCCCACCTGGATCCGCCTATGATATAATCTGCTTTCATCTATATCTACTGCTAAACTAAAACGAAATCTGTCATACATGTACCGCATAAAATACTGCACGGTGCTCTGACATGTGCAGTTTAGCCATAAATCCCAATCGGTCAGAGAGATCTAATACATAGCTTATCTGGAGCCTGAGTGAATTGGGATGTTAAAGAATGCCGGCAGGTTTTATGGCACTGTAACACTTTATAGGTTATAGAGACGGGAGGAAATTGCTGATCCATATCTAATTTACATCGAGATAAAATATACAGATCCAGAAACTTAAGACCTGCTGGAGAATCAGAGATTCTATTGTATACTTCAAATTTAACTCATTTCTGCAAATTGACACCTTTTGATACATATTGAGTCACTTTTTGAAAACATTCATTGTGATACGTTCATTAAGTTCCGAATTGTGAGATTTCATAGTATTACATGTATGTGTCATTAAAAAGATAGACCCTAAATATACATCTAGAATCTACGATAAACTCCGACTCTCAATCGTGTCCGATTCAAGATCACTTTACCCTATAATAAATGAGCAAATACTCTTTTTCACAATGGTTTCAAAACTATACAGTTCTAAAATATTAATGCCCCTCTTCGGCAAGATTCAAAAGAGGATGGATGTAAAAATACACACTATATACATGTCAACTGATGAAACATTCTCTTTACCCTTTCCCTTTTCTATATTCATTCCTGCTAAATATTCTTTGACAAAATACGTATAATGAAATATGGAAGGTGGAGCATTGTAGCCATTTTAGAAACTAAAGAAACAGATCTATCAAATTCCATTAGCAAACAGGGCAGACACTGATGAGTAGGCTCCTATAAGAACCATCTGATCTGGGTCTAATTTGTTTGCATATCCATGAAAAAGTGTTTATATTAGGGAAAGGGTTAACAAGTCAACTAATCAAAATACAGCAAAACCTTGCGAATTCAAACTTTTAGTGAAGCAAGTGGTTCCTACCTTATTGAACAGTACAGTCTATTCTGTATGAACACGTACACATTTCTCAGCATCTTTATTAATGTCAAACAGTGTTGATCTGGATCCTAGTCCCATCTTTATTAATGCCAAACAGTGCTGATCTGGATTGGAGTCCCATCTTCATTAATGTCAAACAGTGCTGATCTGGGCCCGAGTCCAATCTTTATTAATGTCAAACAGTGTTGATCTGGGTCCGAGTCCCATCTTTATTAATGTCAAACTGCTGATATGGGTCCGAGTCCCATCTTTATTAATCTCAAACTGCTGATATGGGTCCGAGTCCCATTTTTATTAATGTCAAACTGCTGATCTTGGTCCGAGTCCCATCTTTATTAATGTCAAACTGTGATGATCTGGGTCAGAGTCCCTTCTTTATTAATCTCAAACTGCTGATATGGGTCCGAGTCCCATTTTCATTAACGTAAAACAGTGCTGAACTGGGTCCGTGTCCCATCTTTATTAATGTCAAACAGTGTTGATCTGGGTCTGAGTCCCATCTTTATTAATGTCAAACAGTGCTGATTTGGATCGGAGTCCCATTTTCATTAATGTCAGACAGTGCTGATCTGGGCCCGAGTCCCATCTTTATTAATGTCAAACAGTCCTGATATGGGACCGAGTCCCATCTTTATTAATGTCAAACTGTGCTGATCTGGGTCTGAGTCCCTTCTTTATTAATGTCAAACAGTGCTGATCTGGGTCCGTGTCCCATCTTTATTAATGTCAAACAGTGCTGATATGGGTCTGTGTCCCATCTTTATTAATGTCAAACAGATGATCTGGGTCCGAGTCCCATCTTTATTAATGTCAAACAGTGCTGATCTGGGTCCGAGTTCCATCTTTATTAATGTAAAACAGTGTTGATCTGGGTCTGAGTCTGCCAAATAACTCAATTTCCATATCCAAGGGGTCATTGCTCATGTAACATCTGTGTTATCCTGCAAAAAATGTTTTGTATCGTCTTTACAAATGATAGATGCAGTCAAATCGGGGTCTTCTCTCTTTGCTTATGGAATTGTTTACATGGAGATCTAATTCCACAGTTTCTGCCACAGTAACAACTCCTTGTGTACCATTATTAAATGTCAGCTAATAAAAGTTCAGCCAATGAATATTCATGATGTCATTATTTCTTAATGAATATTCATGGAGTAGAAGGGGTGTATTGCAAATAATAGACATCTAATTTTTCTACCAATTTCTCTGTATCTTTTATCAAGAAGATTCATTAGAGAGGTCACAACAATCTGTTGTCTGCTGTATCTAAAGTATTGATATGCCAAAAGGTCTCATCTTCTTAACCCTTTCCTCCATAAATATGCCTTTCTACGCCTCTGTAAAAGCCATTTTATAAAACCATTGTGATGAATAGAACATTTGCTCCCATAGGAGCAAATGCTCTATTTATCACAATGGTTTCAAACTACGAAATGCGCAAATTTTCCTTTTCTCTAGTTAATACTCCTTTTCGGTAGATTTATTCAAAGTGGTTGGAATTTAAAATAGTCTATGAAGTAATGGGTAAACCGTTACAGTGGGAGACACCAGTCACTAATGTTTGGTTTGGTTTTATCAGGTTTTATATCAGATTAACAGTATTTCAGTCATGTCACGACGTCTACAGGTGGGGGAAAACCCCAGAGGAACTGTGCATGGAACAAATTGCATTGTTTCATACAGAGAAGAACATGTTTTACATGACTCATGGAGTTAAATATTAATAAAACAGTCCTTTTCAAGCTTGATCAATTTGTACAACAATAAATTTACCTTAACAGAGATTAAATTGACTGGCTGCATCATTAAGAATACTCATTGCCTTTGAAGATCATGGCAATTACATCTCTGGTGGGGTAATGCCTGAAAAAGAACAATAAATGTTAACCCTTCGCTTGCTATTCACGTCAATATACCTATCTGTAAATAGTGAAGACCCAGATGAGACAGCTCCTGCAGGAGCTGTCTCATCAGGGTCTGCACTATTTACAAATTGATTATGCAACCAGTGCACTCCACAGCAGTGATTGCATAGCAAAATACTTGTACACAGTGAAGATATATGTAATTATACAAAAGGGCGTGGGTAAAGAAGGATAAATGTATTTTAGAATTCAGCATGCAAAGGGTTAAGTGTCCTTGGAAAGCCGGGCCTGTGGTAATTAAATAAAATATGACAAATCAGATGCTTGAGAATGAATGCAATGACGTCAGCATAACGTTTTATAACAGCCATCCCTCAGTCATACCAGAGTAGATACAGATCCTGATGATAGGACAAGTACAGTCACACTTAGAGGTAATCACAACTTCTCCCGCTTTTTCATTCATTTGCAAACAGAGTAGCCCCATCTGAGACAACTCTGAATACAGTGTCTGTCGCAGCCAACACATCCTATGTCCATTTTCCTTTATCAAATTCAGGCATGATTATTCATCACAAAAAGGGTTAACATAGTAGAATTTTGTTGATGTCAAATATCTGTAAATTGACATCTGATCTGCATATACACTGCTTGCTAACTACATGTACAAGGTACCCTTCTCTCATGGGAAAAACTTGTAATAACTATTAAAGACAAAGCAAGAATTCTATGTCAGTCCCATTTGTGTAATGGTTGTTTTTAACCCTTTCCTCCATAAATATGCCTTTATATGCCTCTATAAAAGACACCTGTTGAAATCATTGGGATAAATTGAGCATTTGCTCCTAGAAAATGCTCTATTTATCACAATGGTTTTAAACTACAAAATTCTAACAATATCCTCTTTTCTCTAGTTAATGCTCATTTTGGGTAGAATTATTCACAAAGTGGTTGGATCTAAAAATAGCCTATGAGGTAATGGGTTAAACCTATCCCAGATAGAGAGGCATTTTCATGTATTTGCAAACAGAGTAGACACAGATCAGATGGCTCCTGTTGGTCGGCTCTGTTTAAGGCCAAAATACCCATAGATATACAGCTAATAAATATTCATAATGTTATTAATTCTTACATAATATTCATTAGATAAATAGAAAATATCAACATCGTCATCTCTATTGGCCGGACACTGGGCACTACAATCATATGTCCAGTATGTTGACCCATTGTAACCAGAGTAGACCGTCATAATGGCAGAATGTTGAACAGTCCTGTTTGAAACTGTAGAATGCTGAATCAGATCTTTATTATTTCACAGGCAAACAAAGCAGTTCCTGATCAGACGGATCCTAAGAAAATGAGTGTCTGATCTGGATATACTTATCTGCAAAGGTGAATGCACATGTATGAAGAAAAGAGTAACTTGTTCTCTCGTAACCTATTTTTAGATCCATGCTATTTGAATAAATATACTGTAAAGGAGCATAGAATTACACTGTACATGTATGTAGTTTTGAAACCATTGTGAGAAATAGAGTATTTTATAAAGAAAATGCTCTATTTGTCAAAATGGTTTTAAAAAGTAACTTTTGCAAGGGCGTCAAAAGGTGTTCATATGAGGGAATGGGTTAACTATCCTAACTACCCAAACTATTCAAAAGGCGTCAATATGAGGGAATGGGTTTAAATACCCTAACTACCAAAAATATTCAAACACCCAATCTCCTCTCTCCTATATTTATTCAGTCCCGTTTTTATAACTTAAAATCAGATCGAGATTGTAACAAACAGTGAAAAACCTGAAAACGAACTCTCAAGAGAAGTTTGATCTAGTTCTGCACTGTTTGCTTGTCTGAATAGTTAGGGTAATTAGGATATGAAATTATATTTACATCATGATGACTACAATTAGTGATTTACCTCTTATGGAGCTGCTGCATTCACTCGCATTTCCAAAGTCCTCCGTGATGGTCACTTGTGGGAGTGTTGGAGGATTGAGCGTGTACTTGAATCAGCGTTACATGTAGCGGCACCGTAACATCATAATGTTGGCATATGGTATCATGACATTGACCACTTTAGTTAATCCTCAGGCTGAATGCTGAACTTACAATGTGGAATGAATGGTCCAGCAGTATTCAACAGTAGGAGCCATTAAGTGTGAAAGGATCAGAGTTGCTAAACAGGGATCCTCCAGGAATCCTCTGATCTGGATCTGAACTATTTGCAAATGACAGTCAATTAACTCATTTCCTGATCTTAAAGGGTTAACTATTGAATAGCAGACTGGTGCTAATGAGACTTCTCTGTCCATGAGGGCCGAGAAACCAAACAGGGTTACCCGTAACCTGTATATGGAATCCAGGCCTCAAAGGATAAGATGTACTAGAGGATCTTGAACAACAAACAGTGCAGATCCTGATCAGACAGCTCCTACAGAAGTCCTCTGATCAAAGTCTACATGTTCGCATTATGCTAATTAACTCGTTCTCGACAGTCAATGGGTTAAACCCCGCTTAGACACCTCTTATGACTATGCAAGGGTATGGCAGGGGCCTCAACTCTCAAGTCCACTCAAGCAAGCCTAGAAACCACGTTGAGCTACAAACGACTGTTATGATTTAAATATTAACTCATTCCCTCCTTGACTATTTTTGGACCCAACCTCGTTGAATAAATCGACCAAAAAGGAGCATTTACTAGAGAAAAAAACACTTTAGAATTGCGTTATTTTGAAACCATTGTGATAAACATTGTGATAAACAGAGCATTTGCTCCTATGGTCTCACTATGTCAAAGTACAGATTGAAAGAAAACAGTTTACCAACATGAAGGAAATTAATAGCCCATAGGTGAATCATCAGAGATTTGCCAGGCTTCTATAGCTTTACCCATAATTGATCTATTGTTGTGTGGGTTTGCAGAATTGTGCTTTTGACAATTGCCCCTGGACCTGTCAAAATTGGTGTTCATATTTAAACCATTTACAGTCATGCACAACTCAATGTGGTTCTACAGAACCTTTCTGATCCAGGTTGCATTGTTTGTCATTCAAAATCCCATAGCAAATGACTAAATTATTTCATAACTCATGGATACCATTTTTAACACTTTACTCCATAAATACGACTTTCTACATCTTTGCAAACAGAGTAGACCCAGATCAGACGGAGCCGTCTGATCAGAGTCTGTTGTTTGCTATGATAATTCAGCATTCAAAGAGTTACGAGGGTCATGAAAAAAGTTCTGTCATTGGGTTCGGATTTCTTAAGTGATACGTGTAATTAAAAATATTTTTATTACAAACCTTCAAAGTATTCCCCCTTTACCGAAACACATTTTTGTAACCTATTTGGCATTGAGAGACGTTAATTGGTCAGTATATATTTCATATATTTCATATTTCAATTTGAAATAACTTGTCATTTGAAAAGTAATTTGCACGAAATAAACGGATATCGCTAGATAGTGAACACACTATTCAGGTGCAGTAAAGCGTTTAAAAATATACATGGTTTAAAACTACGGAAACCCGTTAGTGGCAGAACTTTTTGCAGGACCCTCATAGCCTTAACTAAAGTGGTGAATGTGTATGTGTGTGAATGAATATACGCTACATGTAGTCTCGTAGCTCATCAGTAGTCCAGCTCAAGGTCCGACGTCAGTAAAACACTACTACACCATCGCTCTCCTTGATCAACATTCCCAAGGCCTGACACAAGTTTTAAGCTGCATCATAGCTCTCCTCGGCTGAAATTTCTGGTCCATAAACACTATACATGTAGACCAGCTGCACCAAAGCTCTCCTAGATGGAAATGTCTGTGGTTCTTTCATTAGTAAGGACCTGTTGCATCATAGCTCTCTAACATTTCCAAGGTCGGTCATAGATGTCTTATGTTTGTTGCTGGCACCTAAAAGAAAATTGAATGCAGTTACAGCTTATTGCCCAATACATGTACAGTAATAATACTCTTGTAAACAGGAAGTCTAATAGAGAAGAATTAAGATATTTTAGGCAGGTGGATTCTTAATGCAGGAGATTTCTGCATAAATTTCACCCTGCATTAAACTACCACCTGTCTCAAAAACCGACAACTGTACTAAATTGAATGTCCAGTATAGAGAGGTTTTACTGTAAATAAAAGATGACATATTAATTAGAAACAGTTTGGATCCAGATAAAAATGCATGTGACTCAAATTGCTGTAAGAATTCAAACTGTTTTAACCAAGCAACAAATCTTGTAAACTGAATAGCTATCGAAAGACAATTTTTACACATACTCAAGCTAAATTGTCTGGCATATGGATACTGTGGCAAATGCACATATTCTTTATTTGATTCTCGTGGTTTAATCTTTTGTTCCAAAACAGTTTTTTTTCTGTTAAAATTATTTTGATGTGGGGTGTTCTTCAATTTCTTTTTTCCTAATAATTACTAGTAAGATCGGGCCTGGCTGAGAAATACAGAAAATATTAGATATTTACTACATATTTACCTTTATTTTCCTAAAGGAGTCAGCTGATAGGGTCTGCTCTGTTCGCTTTTGGAATGATACGATCTGGTTCTACAGATTCTGAAATGGCCGAAACATCCCTTGTTAATTGGCAATTATTAAAATGGAGCTAATAAATATTTAAGGTCATGAATTGGAGTATACATCATGTAAATGTTCATGGGTAAAGGCCTAAAAGATTTTACACATTCCCTCATAGGCTATTTTTAGATCCAACCTCTTTGTATAAATCTACCGAAAAGGAGCATTAACTAGAGAAAATAATTTTTTAGAGTTATGTAATGCTGAAACCATTGTGATAAATAGAGCATTTGTTCCTTATGAGCATATGCTCTATTAATCACAATGGTTTCAGAAAGTGACTTTTACAGAGGCGTAGAACGGCGTATTTATGGTGGAAGGGTTAAAAAATATTCCCCTTAGTTCTAGTTAACCATTTCTCTGTTCTATTTTTATTTCAAATTTCAATACCTAATAAACATTCATAGAGAAAATAATTACATGTATAATGAAATATGGAAGGTGGGCTATTGTAGTCATTTTAGAAAGTCAAAAAAACAACCTAGGTGTAGAATCAGGTCTATGCAATATCATAAGCAAAGTAGACACTGATCAGACAGTTCCTATAGGAGTCATTTGATCTGTGACGACTGTTTGCAAAGATGTATGCAGAAAGGTGTATTTATGGAGTAAAGGGTTACAGTCCTCAAGCAAAGTCAATCTTCTTATACTAAATAGACTATTTAACAATGTAATAAAAAGTTGTATTGTCTTGCTGCATTCTGTGCAAGAAACACTTCGAGCTGGTGGATGACATCAGTTGTACATGTAGCAATGCAATAACATTTGTCATTTAACTCTTTACACCATGGATATTCACGAAAGAAATGAAAACATGACTATTAATTAGATTATTTTTAATGTGGCATATTAACACATACAACTTGTCAAAAAAAAACCCTGCAGAATCATAATTTCATATTTTTATTATTGCATATGCAACAGAGCAGACCCTATTCAAACGGCTCCTATAGGAGCCGCCTGAGCTGGGTCTACTATGTTTGCAAGGGCATAGAAAAAGTATATTTATTGAGTAAAGGGTTAAAATTATCTAGCAAAGTCTCAGTCCAAGATATATATTGAATTGAAGTGATTCTAAGGGAGGAAAAGTTATTGGCCTCTACTGAGATTCGAGCCCCGGACTCCTGGATAATAGTCCGACACTGTAACCACGTCGCTAAAGGGTTAACCCAACTGCAAGGCTGTTGGAGATGCCTTATATAGGCCAAGATACAAGATACAACATACAAGAAGATGATACCATGTAACAATTAAAGCATTAGCTGTAACAGATATTTCCGACAAACATAAGTATAATTTAAACAAGAGTAAAACAGGCTGTAAAAAGAAGGGGTTGGCATATAAATAGTAGATTAAGATATGTGGGGGAAATCCACAGCAAAATTACAACTTAAAAAGCAAACAAGCTCTTGGCAGCAGCAAGAAGCAGCATTCAACATACACAAGCAAAGGGAAAAGAAAAGTAAACATAATGGCATTTTTCTCAAGACCAACTGTGGCGCCGATCACTACAGATTCATTCATCACTGACAGGGTTAAACCACAATTACTGTTCAGACTGAGATCAAACTCTTTCAACAATTTTATAAAAAATGTGAAACTCTTTGTAAATAGTTTATATCCAAATCGGATGTTAAATAACTTTAAAAAAAAAAGGAACAACACCGGTCTGCCCTGGACCCAATTTTATTTATACAACAGATTAGGGATAGGTTTAAACCTTTCCCTCATATTAATGTGTTTTCACACATTTGCAAACAGAATAGACCCAGATCAAAAGACCCCTATAGGAACCGACTGATCAGGGGCCTGTTCTGTTTTCTGATGGAATTTGAATGATCTAGTTCTTTACATTCTAAAAGCACCTCTATATAAGTCACCTTTGTCACATTATGATAAATATTTAGAATTTGCTCCACAGGAGCAAATGCTCTATTTACCACAATGGTTTCAAACATACACAGTTCTAAAATGTTCGTTTTCTCTGGTTCTAAAATGTTACTTCCTATGCCTCTGCAGAAGTCACTTTTTGAAACCATTGTGATAAATAGAGCATTTGCTCCATCTAAACGTTTCCTTTTCTCTAGTTAATGCTCCTATTTGGTAGATTAATTCAAAGAGGCT